>JAHZNK010000510.1:0-17462 GCA_027744615.1 Lepidocyrtus cf. nigrosetosus NNG-2020 | reverse complement strand
CCCAGCTTAGTGTCCGTTTTATCAGTTTCATAGAAATCATTGGATACCTTTATATGGTCAATATTTTTTTACCTTTTAAGCCTTTTATCACATGACCACTTTAAAAGTTTCATTTTTGATCAGTTTTGTTTTAAAGATTAGACCAAAGCATATTTTAGAACATCCATCTCTTAGATTCACAGATAAACAATTAAGAAAATTTTAATTTATTCTTACTGCTATACAAAAATGTTTTCTTCATGAGGGTTATATGGTTATCAATATTCACATAGCATCAATCAAAGAAAAGAAGTTCTACATATTTGGGTGCAGTTTTAGAACGAAGCTGTACATGTACCTGTTTGTATGTAAGTTGTCATTCTTTTGAGCTCATTCTCTAATCTGAACCTCTGAATTCTGAACTTTTGAAAATTTTTAATGCGACTTTATGCGTATATAACTAACGATAAATGGTATAAATAATGACTCCAAATCTGTAATATTTGTAAATTGGAAACTTCTTTGTGTGTTCAATGATTTATTTTTCACATGATAAAGTAGGTATGTTGCATGAACTTATGCTTATGATTAAGTATGATTACTGATAAAAGTGGTCAACTGAAAAGCGGTTCAGATATTAGGAAACTGATAAAATGGTACAAGTATAAATTTACTTTCAACATTTTAACCGTGCACCAACCTGTCGAAGTTTGGACTTGAGTTGCAGAGTGTCTTTGGCGGCCTCCATGTTGTTGACCTTCGCCCCCAACAGGGTGAGGTACGTGACGGGAATGATTCGTTTTTATAAAAGTGCCAGGATACTGCGGCACACTTTCCACCAATGTTGGAATCCACAATATCGTAAACACGATAAAGATTAACATCGTTAGCGTTGAGCTATTCATGGTAATAACACTTCCGGTATGCTTTTGATAGAATGTGAACTTTTTGAAATGGATTGGCCTATAACAAAAAGACAAAAAACATTGACATTTATTTCTCCATTCATTATCATTCTTTCTAGACACAACTTGCATAAAATTCTTTCAGAATCTGCAATAATCACTTTATTATCATATCAAATTACTACATCTATTTATTACTTTCGTCCATCTTTTGAATTACGGTAATTTTTATGTGCGGTAATCTAAAGACATTATAAAGTTGATGCCATTTTACCATTAATTTTTTGCACGACAACCGCAACCGACTATTCGGAAATGACAAAATATTTGCAAGCTCAAGATACTTTACCAACTTTCACCTATTATTAAATTTCAAGCAAATTTTATCGACTTGTCATTCCACGTTCGCTTAGCCAATAATGCATTGTCATCATCAGAATTCTCCTAACGTGTAATCGCATGTCAATTAGTAAATCATATGTTATGGTTAGTTGTAGGCATCACTGTATCAACCAAAAAATTAGCAACCTTTATCAACCTTAGGGACCTCTTCGCGAAACAACGTTGATAATTTTTTGAAGAAGTTAATTGTATGGATAGGACAGGAGATCGATTTTTTAAATGGAAAGGTCACTTTTTGTGAAGAAAGCATTGTTTTAAAAAAACGTTTTGCTACGACTTCTGCGCAGTTTTGCCAGAGGACATGGCATCTAAAACGTTTTTGATGTTTTAAAACTTTTCATATCTGCTCTGCGCTGCGTTAGAAAAGCCCTAATTTGCATGATTTGCAGAATGAGTACACGAGTGCTCGATCAAGCACAATCCTTGACAGGGGAAATCCTTAAAATACCTAATTCCAAAAGTAAAGTTATCAGTCTCTACGCGGTTCATCAAAGGCCATTGAAATTCGACCGGTTGATTTGCGATGCCTAGTTAGTTGTAAAGTAGTAACTTTCACCGCATAACGGTGAATATTACTTTCACCGGTTTCAACTACAATTTATTCAACAATATTAAACCTGCATAAAAACTCTACAATAAATTATCGATTAAACTCATTATAAATGATATTAGTAAAGATGTAGAAAATTGTACAAGACCGCATGTGAACTTACAACTTGTCAACACTTGCTAATAGTAGTAAGTTAGTATTTCAAACTATATACATTAGATGTAGTATATATAATGTGTGGTTTATCCCGAAAGGAGTCACTTTAACCCGAGTGTACTACCAAAGCAAAATTGACAATGGTAACTTTATGTCACAAGATTGTGGTAATCACATGCCACAACCCGGTAGAACTCATAACACGAAACGAGCTGAAGAAACTATCATGTTACAAATAAATTATGAAAGTGCTGGAGACAACGAGGAAACTCGAGAACTAACTCAAAGTGAAAGATTGATATTTCAGAGGTTAGCAATAAAGAATTTAGCATTAGTAGCGACTGAGTAGTTTAGAAAAGGAACAATAATAAAATTATGTATGTATCTATCCTAAAAATCTACCATTTGGTGAGACAAGACATAATCATACAAACATGATTTACTAATAAAGATAATCCATTGCAGGATTGAGAGAATTGTGAGCTATTATTTCAAATTATAAAGCATGGTTCAGTTAGAATGTTTGTATCTCATACATCATTACTAAATAACTTTGAATTTCATTTGCAATAATTATTTTCATTCGTTGCATGCTGAATATATAACTTTCTTGTCAATTGCAATCATTCATTATCAAGCGCACACATGACAGCTATTATTTGGCTGATTGGTACCTTGTAAAAATTGGATTAGACAAAAAAACAAGGCAAATAACCTAGGGGTTTTCCACCACGTGATGTTCCAGACGATAAACCCATGGCTTTCTTTAATAATTTTTTCTTGGTGTAATATTACTTTCTATGTGTGCATATCCATTGTCTACTAGTATACAATATCCGAAAAAGACAAATAATATTCGAAATAATACGGTATTAAATGCTACATTCTGTTTCCAGCAAACCCTTGCATAACGTAAATTCTAATTCAAATTTTAAAGACATTGGTGCTGATGCATACGGATTCTTCAAGATTTGCTAATGACTAATACTAATTAAGTTTTTTGTAACATGAAATATGTTTTGCTATTCTCTAATTGAATTTAAGAACGTGTTGTGTAGCCTGTCGTTTAATTTGATTTTGTTCATTTTATAGCTGGCTTATATAGTAATTTGTGATTCTTATATTTTGTATAAATCTAGTCTTGTTTTATTACTTTTAAAACACTTGGGGAAAACTTCTTATGCTTCTTTTCCCCTTGGTTCCGTATCCATTTCCTCAATTCAACTCCATTAAAACAGACAATCAGAAATGGGAAAGGATTTGTCTTTCCTTTACTTGATTCACCTTCATTGCCAGTTTCCTTCTTAGTAAGGAATATGTTTTTAGCTCTCCTTTCAGTGTACGCCGCTGCAAAATATATATGATTCCATCCAATCTATCTCTTGTCGCATAATTTTTTTTACCTGAACAGTTTATCTACCTGATAGAGACAAAAACTTACATATTACGCATCCTTTCACTTTTTGCTTTAAGGAGGCTGACGTGCTGAAGGAACAAAGATTATCTATAGAGTAATGCAGACAAAAATTACAAACCATGAACGTGCACAAGTTCCTTCTCTCTAACCTTTCTAGTAATGTTTATATAGAAGATGAAATGGCACTTTTATAATTGACATACGGTAGGAGGGTACTGAACTGATGTGCTTGTATAAATCTTCCTGCAATGATAAACGAGCAAAATTTTACGTTTTCCCATACCCTCCGTTCCCATTTGGAACTTTCATATCCGTATTATATAAGAGACGGTTGTTGCCTTTTAAAAAGCAAGAGTCATTTAATTTAGTGGAGCCCATAATCCAAGACAGCAGGTTGAAGAGTACCTGACCTGAAATTTTGTTTCCTTTTCCTTCCTGAAACCCTTCTTCCTTGAGTCTTGGCATAGTGCTCTCGCTTCTGCACTCTTCTCTACTTTTCGCCGAAAGGTAGATGTTGATGACAAGATGATAAAAATGAAAGAATCTTTTCTTATCATCAAAATAATATGCCAACTTTATTTCAAGTGTCTTCATTTCAAAATATAAGATTATTCTTATAAGCGTATAGTTTTAAAGCATAGTAGTTGGAGAAGTGAAGCAAAAATAATGCACTGGGTCAAAATTTCTATTTAGGTCTCATCTAAAAAGTTTGTGGGGTGTTAATGCTTAAGGATAACAATTCTCACGCTTTTTAAATGTCATTAGCCGAAAGCAAGGATATGTGCACATTGTACTTTTATATAATAAATTGGAAGAGTTTGTTAAGTTTAATAGGAAACAATTATGTTCAAAAGTTTTCTTGAAGGTTGTAACCTATATAAGCCCAAGCTGGAAAACGTGTCTAATGGAATAATATTTAAAGCTAAAACCGACGCTACTCTAAATCAGAAAGTCTATAAACCTGATCCCATATTTATAACTTGAGCGAATATTTAATTCTCTTCATCATTAAGTATAATTATAATTTGTATTCCAATGCATATTTATATGCTAGTAGATATCGTGATATCTTTTATACAATTTTCCTGTATTTGCTTTCAAAGATTAGAAATCATGTCATCTGAAATGCTTCAGTACAAATGCTGGGTAAACCTGTAATCCGTACAACCACCATGACACAACAAAACACCACGTGAGTACCAGATTCTTCAAGCTGTGGTAGAAAGAAACCCATATCGACATTAAATTCGTATGTACTCCATACACAAAAACACACAAAAATAATTTCCTTTTCCTTTCACCTAGACAATCAGCCAAACTCACTTTTTGAAGTTGCAAAAGTAGCCAAAAAAGAGTGCGAGTAATGTGTGAGTAAAAAAACTTCGACATACAATACACAATGTTGAAAACTCTTCCGCTAAACCACTTTTACTTATTTACCTAGTAGTATGTACAATGCCTGCTGGGAATACCAGCAACGTGTTTGTGTAGTCAAGTTTAGGAAAAACTGAGACATTTATAAAAGGAGAAAAATCCAAAACGAGGTAAACTAACTATTTTCCTTGAATTGAAATGGAAAACACACCAAAAGAGAATGATTTTCTAAAGTTGGGTATTGGAGAAAGTATAGATGTGACTTTTCACCTAAGGGATATTTTTGTTGTACCATCACCCTCTTTATCTGTTAAAATGGAAAAGGGATTATCTCATGCTTGAAATGGCAGCATATTATTTAAGTTCAATGATGCTTATTACTGCTATGATGATAATGAAAATGCTGCAGATTACTAAACATGTTCTATATGATGAGAACAGCCATGTGTGAAGTTGTTGCCATAAGAGGTTTTTTACTTGAATGGGTGAAATGAAGAAGGTAAATGGGCAAAAACTGAAAACATATTCATATATTTAATTTTGTAATGTAGTTGTATGTTTACACATGTTTACTTCGAATAAGGTAAGAAAGGGAAGTGCCAAACCACGCTTGGTTTACGTAACCTTGAAAAACGTTTTTTAAAAAACCGAAAAGCTAGCAGCTAAAGTGCAATTTTCCTTTACCATTAATGATGAACGCATAAATGCTTAATCTCCATTTGCACAATTTTTAAAAAGAAAAATAATTTATTTATGGCAAAAAACAAGTTGTTCCATGTTTTGTTCGTATCTCTATCTAATCACTTAGGCGGCTCCTTTGTGTTTTTGGATAAGGACTTGGTTAAAAGCTATGGAGTTTAATCTTTGTCAATTTTGCTTCTTCATTAATGGATATTATGAATTTTACGGAGAAAGTTCGTTTGCCAAAAGTTAAATAGGATTTCCATTAAAAACATTCCCCAATCAACTGACTTACTTATTGCTTTTATATTTATCGCAAACTCTGATGAAAATATTGGCAAAGTCAAGATTAAAATGATCCCCAAGAAAAACTGGGTGACAGCAGCACTTGTTTCTGTAATATGAATTTACAACAACAACCAGAAATAAAGAACAAAAATCATATCCTGGGATTTACAACAAAGTATATACCTACATAGAGATTAGACAGTAAGAGGTCCTTCTTCTATCTGGAAACCAGAAGGGGCAACATTAGTTCTACTTCTTTATTCATGACATTTATTTCTAAAATGAGAAAGACGCATACTATGTACGCCCTTCCGCAACGACACATTAGGATGAGAACCACACATTTTGGAGATGGAATAATCAAGCCGCAAAGTAATTTAGAAAAGTATGCAGACAGAGAGGGTTGTATATGGGCAAAAGGAAAAGAATCATTATGTTCCAAAATTTGTGTGTATCCTCAAATATAAATATCAAAATTAAATGAGTCGCGTAAACAAGATTGAAGAATGGACGGACAGGATAATTTCTCGGCGAATACAAAAAGAAATATTATATTGGACACTTTTAACTAGCACAATATTCTCATTTTAATAAGCTAAATCTAACTATACATGCTTATATACTTTCTCTCTACAAGTTCAATGGAAAGCTCGAACACAATAATGAAGACAATGTGACTGCTGCTCGTAGTATAAATAAAAGTAATCTTGTATAATAGAGAGAGGAAAGCAGATCATGATCATTTGAGGTGGCGGTAGTGGTTATAGCAAAGCTCTATATAAATGAATCTAAAGACATAAAGTACAATAGCACACAGTGCTTTCTTTCTCTTCTTCCCGCACACGTTCCCTTTCTTTCTCTCTGCTTCAATTTTTCCTTCACCTCCTAACCAGCAGCTACAAAAGATACAGAAGAATACAAAAGAACCCAAGTGGAGTAATAATCATAGTAATTCCAATGTTGTGTTATATGTTATTACTACGATTACTTTTTTTACTAATACCAGCAAAACAGTCCTCCTATAACCACGTATAACAATTGCTATACGTAACTTATTCTTTTGCTGCTCTGCTGCGTGGGGAATACTAAGAAGAGAAATAACATGATTGATGTAAAAGGATTGCTCTTTCTCCCTTTTCTTTCCTGTTTCTTTAAAAAAAGTTTTACAAATTGCCCCTAACAAAGTTTCTGTTCTGAGGAAAAATAACATGTATATCTAGAAAGATGATGCATACAAGCAGTTGAGAAGCAGTATAAAGTCAGTAAAAAGTACAAAAGCTTGCATTTTAACTATTTATACCTAATATAATTATCCACGTATGGAAAATACAAAACATTTCCCTTAAAGCATTTTGAAAAGTAACAGATTGTAAAAGGTGTGGATAAGAAAGTTGGTATAGGTTTCCTTTTTTGCATAGCCGAGAAATATATTATAAGCCGAAGGGGGTATTTTTAATGTCATTTAACATTTTCATTCATTCATTCATTTAGTCAGTTATTTTTAGTCAGTCGAATTAAATATTTACTTGTCGTCAGTCATGCTTTTTTGTGGTTTGTAAAAAAAATGTATGCGATATATAGGTAGTTAACGGCTGCCAATTATCTAGTTAAAAGTTTAGTCGTATTGCAATGCAGGGTCCTTGATGGAATCTTGAAAGAGAATTGATACACAAAAGTTTTAATATTTCCAAAATAAGAATATTGCTAGACGCTTTTTATGCGATCAGGAAAAGGATGTACACTATAGTACTTATAGCAAATCAATGTATAACTCTGAATTTTATTGAAAGGTTTTACATAAAAGGAATATTTTATTAAGCAGTGCTTTTCTACTAAAATGCAATTTTATTGGTAAGTCAGGTTTTATTCATTGCGTCTTCTACTATGCACAGTCAGGTTAACTTCAATTTGACAATCATTTGCTTTCCATCACCTGTCTGTCATATATTTTATCCATTCGTATGCTCATCGCATTCAAAGTAAGCTTGAACTAATGTCAATGTTACCTTTCCAAGTACAAACCATTCGAAAATTTCAACTTTTTTACGCAATTTTGGATAGTACCGTAGTATCTACTTCAAGCAAAGTAGGCTGTGTAATAATGAGTTTATGAATGTATAAAAAGCAAACTTATTGAATGCATGACAAGGCCAACGATAAAAGTCATACTTTAGCTGGAATGTTTTTCTTTGACAAATGAAAGAACCAACATTGTGTGGCAAAAAATGCATTATTACCTATACGTACTCGTTTTTTCTCGTCTGTTTGCATTTGCATGTTGTAGGTAATACTAATGCTAAAACCTGAAGAAGAATGTTAAACGAAGGGAAAGAAAAGAAAGGCAAAAAATAAAATTGGTTTTCTTACCTTTCTTTTTCTCTCAACTCTTTCGACTTTTCAAGTATCATCGATGATGAACAGGAAAAAATGAAAGCCTGCCTGGATTGAATAGTTGCGAGCTATAATCTATACATATATCCGTCCAAAGGGATTTTGTTACTATATGACCACTTGTGAATATTTTTTCTAGTTAGTTTCACAGTTTTTTTATTTTATGAAATTTTCCGTTATAGAAATGTTAGTTTTTGTCTATTTTGCCCCAGGTATGTCTTTGCATACAATTTCGTCTTATTTCTGCTGTCTTTTGCGCCACATAGTTCTCCAACAATAATAGTGAATGAATACACACCAAGACAATCGCAAAAAGGTTTAAAACAAAGCAAGTTGTCTTTTAATACTCCTTTGCAAATGCTGGTTGGAAAATGCTGATACGGTGCTGTTATTGTGCAGTGGTGATTCTACAAAGTGAATGTTATAAACATAATAAACCATTTTTAGGAATTATCAATGTTCGCAAAAGCAGGGCAAAGTGTAATCAATATTATAGTGTCCTGTCTGCGTGTGTTTAATTATACAACCTACTACAAACAATTAATTATTCATCGGTCTTTAAAATAAAAAATTGATAACGTATGAAGAAAGAACACAGTTTTATTAAAAAGTTGTAGAGCTTGCCGGTTTATACCAAAAGGCAGTTTATGCCTGACTTTTATAAAATTGACGGTCGGTCACTCTATAATACTATACTATAATGTTTAATAATAATTCAGAAAAGCTTACCTTTATTAAAGCGGTCGTTTGTTTGTTTTTCAGTTTCCTGAGCTTATTTTCTCTAATAAAACCAAAGAGAATAATGGAATATTTGCTAGTTTTATTTAATGTGCTTCTATTGTTTTGAATAGAGATGCAGTGTAAGCAATTTAAAGTTGACAACTGCCTTTGTTCTTCTTTCCTTGGGACTGGAGTAAAAGGGGACGTTGTTGTTTGTCAGAAAACAAAGGAAGGAGAAAGGCCGCAATGTAGCCGTCTGCTGATGTGTATTTAGCTTGTGAGTATAGAAAGGAGAAAGACAAGGAGCTAAAAACAAGGGTTTAGGGTGAAATCGAGTGGTCAATCTTTGTTCGGGAGTATGTTTACTTTTGCTATGGTACACAGGTATTGTTATTATGCCTTTATGTTCACACAACAACGTGAACTAAAAGCAAACCGCGAGAGAAAATTTTTCCTCTGGTGCTTGTTTTTAGCGCTTGTTCTAACTCCCCTTGGTGTTCATGGTAGAATTGGTGTCTCTTCAAGTAATATTTTTATTTACTGTCCTATTTTTTCTATTTTGACTTAACTTTTGATATTGCAAAGAATGATGATACGGGTGATATTGTCAGCAACTTAATAATTTCTCTGTCGGGGAATGATTCCGAGCGAACTTTCACCTCGATTTAAAATAAATGTTTGCTTTGACTACTTTGAACACCTATGAGAGAAAATTTTTCCTTTGGTGGTTGTTTTTAGCGCTTGTTCTAACTCCCCTTGGTGTTCATGGTAGAATTGGTGTCTCTTCAAGCAATATTTTTATTTACTGTCCTATTTTTTCTATTTTGACTTAACTTTTGATTTGCAAAGAATGATGATACGGGTGATATTGTCAGCAACTTAATAATTTCTCTGTCGGGAAACGTTTCCGAGCGAACTTTCACCTCGATTTAAAATAAATGTTTGCTTTGACTACTTTGAACACCTAATACACTTGTTAATTTTATTTAGTTTCTAAACTCTTGATATTCAGTTCAAACGAGAGACGACTCGATAAAATAATTTGTGACTTGAGCTGAGAAAATCAGTTGTATTGTCTACCGCGCGGTTTCCACATTGTGGTTTCCTTCTGTTTGCTTAGTTTCTAGTGTCCCAGGTAGAGATTCGACAGATATGTTGGTAGAATTAAAATGATGTGCCTCGCACCGGAGCAGCTAGCTGACTGGTTAGGATAGTAGTTGGAGGATTCACAGTTTATGCTCCGCAATAGTAGCTCTCTGCTTTCTCCCATAGTATTGTTCCTTTTTCTTTCTTTCCCCACTAAAAGGAACCAGTAGGTACACGCTTCAACTAAACTAGTACTACATTCTGTTAACATATCTTTCTTTTCTTCTTTACACAATAATAATAGTCTTAACCATGTTTCCACAGGCTTTCACAAAACTCTCTTCTGTTCAGGTATGCTCAAGCCAGACACGGGCGTGAAGCAGATTGATAATTTGCATTATCTTTGTAAACTACTTTTATTGTTTTTTCTTTTGAATTCAATGCAGCGTTTGAGGTAATTCAATTCTGAATTACCGTAAATCGGGGTTTTTGCGAATAATATTAAGGAAACAAAAATTAACTATACTTAAATTATATAATAATTCGAATAATTCGTTTTAAATTCAAAATAAAAAATAACTAATCTGATTATAACGAAAAAATGTGGATGGAAAATTTGCTACAAATATGAAAAGATCTGTTTAATTATAGGCATTTAAAAAGTTTATATCTATTCTTCGATTCTCACAAATCCCTTTAGAATTTTGAAGATTTTGCTTTTAATAAGATTTATTGTTATATATGTGCTTCAACTTAAATTGTATTGTATATAGGTATAATGAGAGAAAAGGAGGAACACGGACGAGTAGGGAATTATCAGATCAAGAGGGTAATTGGAATGAATTTTATTGCAACAAGGGCAATTCATGTTTATACGAGCCTTTTACGTTTTCTTATTTCTCCCATGTTATAGCAACTTCCAGCAAAAGAGAAAGGTCTCTCAGGAGGAGGAGGATGAAAAGAGTTGACTTTATCTCGTACACTGCAAGCAACATTCCAATAAACGCCGCTGCATTGTTATAAGTGCAAAGTAGTGTGAGCCATTGTTAACAACGCATGTGGTACAAAGCTTTATAGTACGTGAAGGCAATTTTAATCAGTCCTTTGTCATTATTGCTTCCGTACTAGCACTATGAGATTTATAAAGCTTTTTTTGTAACTACTACTTGTGAATATCGATTATAATTTTATGCAAAACAAAATATTAACTAGAAATTTTATTGGAATGCTTCCATAGAATAAATTTGGTATCATTTTGGCCATTGTAGAAATTTTCTTCTCATGTTAGTTATAGTACCAGGTATATTTTCCTTTTTGAAAACTTTTGACTTTGGGTAAAATCGTCGCATTTGTTTGTGTATCTCTGCTTGCTTTGAGCAATAAACCATGTGAAAATTTATAATATTCGCCATAAAGATATTTTATTCTATTGGATGATTTTGCGCTTATTTATCTAAAATTTTAAGATATATGCATATAGCAATTTGATGCTTCCCATGTGAAGCATTACTCTTTAAAGTTTTATAACTACTTTCAGTGTTATAGTTTCTATATCCGTCTCCGTTTTATTTTTCGTTCTATTGATTGTGTACACAAAGTTCAAACCAGTTTTGTTTGATTCATATGTACTTCGTTCTTAAAACTTCAAATGTGTAATCCGATTTCAGTTTTGACAAAGGTGTAGTAAATAGTAATAATTTTATAAAAGTTGCATCTTTTTTATTGCAATATGAGATATGAACCGGAAAACTGGAAGTAGCGGTTCGAATAGAAAAACCTTTGGATACTACTACGTAGATGTGGAAAAAGGAAAAACTTTTTTTAAAGCGTCTAAAAAATTTGTCTTTGTAACTTTTTGAATCATTTATCAACTTTCAACCAGAGCCCATATGCTTCTCGGTTTCATTGCCACACAACCACCATCTGAAAAATAAAATAAATAAAACGGTAAAAACAGAAGAAAGTAAAATTATTTAAAACATTCTGCTCGTTGTACGCTTTGCGCATATTACCTTTTTTGTACTGTTTATAAACTTAAAACCGAAACAATAAAAAGAAATTATTTCTTAGAAATAGCTAAAAAAAAGTTTGAATTATAAATTTTAAAAAGTCATTGCAATACCTTTTTAAGTGTTAAAATTATATCATATCCGAGCATATTTAAATTACCTCTCTAATATTTATTTCAAATTATTTAACATACTTATAGCAGATATCATTAATCCGTTTTATTTTTAGTTAACTAACATCAAATCAATATCAGTTCACACATAGCTTTCTCCTTGTGGTAAAGTAACTACTATATTAATACACTTTCCTTTTCTAGTAGTACGCACTTAGTTTTTATATAACTTAATTCTTATCCCTGTTTTTTTGGTGTTTCTCGTATTCTCCGCCACTTATCCAAAGAAACGTGCCAGTGCCTTTTATTTCATACTTGAGAAAAGTAAGAATGTGCTTCTTTTAAAGAAAATACAAAATTTTTGGCTAGAGCAATACTGTAGAGGTTTACAGCAATAATATGATAGCGACTGTAGTTTAAATAGGACAATTACGTGACATTACGTCTATCCCTGCTTCTTCTAAAAAACTCTTTTCTGCTTGTGAAACTTTTCCGTCTCATAAGAAAGCACTTTAAGTAGCATAGGTATATATTTTTCTATTAACAAAGTTTTTACCTGATTATATTTATACTTTTATTTTCCCGTACTTTCAGTTAGCAGTTAGAACTAAAACCATATAGGACCATTGTTTTGTTAAAAACGCCATTTACAAACAAGAAACATTAGAAGTTGAAACATTCGAGTTGCATTATGAAAAATAATAGTATACAAAAGTATACAATTGTATATAAACTTATTTTCTTTGAAAGAAGCTCCTGCTGTGTTTCGTTTTAAGGAGAGTGACTGAAAAGAAACCATTCCTTTTCAAGGTCAAATTTTCGAAAATTCAGTACTAAGCAATTGGCTTGGAAAGGGATTGAAGACATTTAGAAATGGAAAAAGAGTTTTAGTAAAGTAACAAAATCGGTTTTTGTATAAAAGATTGCAAAATAAGAAACCATGAGAGAGACAGGATGTATGTGTTGGATGTATTAAATGAAAGGACATGATACAAAAATTGAATTCGTGTTGTTGTTGCCGAATAGGGGGAATACGATATATAGCAACTATATTAACAACACAGAAAAAGTGTTGGTTACGCTTTATTATATCTAGCAGACCAGGTAAGATCATGTAAGATTAGACTATGCTGGATCAATATGATATGAAATGATGATGAGATCATAAGGAGCTGGATCATCTACAGTAGCCAAACCAAAAGATTTTATCTTAAATCCGGTAATGATACTTCTATGTTGCGAAAAAGTATCTTCACTAAAAACAGTAAATTGTTCCATCATTATAAATCATGTTTTTCAGCACACTCCACTCAAATATATCTCCAGCGTACACAAGTCGTTTTTCTAGGAAGAAGGGGCTATAATAGGAAGTTGAACACCACGTAGGGCCATTGTATGTATATTGTCTACAGAGTTTATACTAAATAGACAAAGACGTTTCCATGTGCAGCAAAAAATACATGGAAGTAAATCACCTCCGTCTGGACCTCTATCACAGCAAGCACTTCCGCGAGATTGTCAAAATTATCAGAATATGTTTGCATCAGTCAAAACAAAGCATGAAGTATAGGGGTTAGTATTAGTAATGGTTATGGAAGTAACGGTATACTAAAAACTCATCATAATTAGAAACTAGGATATTGAAGATGAAAAACAACAAAACTGAGCGCCTTCTTCCATCAAATCTGTTACTGTGAATTAATTAAGGAACAGCGTTGATTTGCCTGTAGGTACATTTAAGTTCCCATTGCAATGTTTTTTGCAATTATTCTTTTAATGTGTCTATGTAGTATGCATAATGTAATGTAATGGAAGCAAGTCAACGAATTACTCAAACTCAAACAGATTAAACAAACGTTAGTTCGGTTGTCGTATTATTCGGGGAATTATTACGCACTATACGTGGAAGGAACTGTTGTTGTGGTAGTAGACAAATGATCTCAAGGTGAACAAGCTGAACTTTTTTTTGTTTTGTCTATTACACTTGCACTTGCTCATCCGATTCCTTCGAACCAGGTTTGTCAAGCAGCGCCATACCTTAAGAGCTCAGCATATTGTTTAAATTAAATTTATTCAATAAAGATGGCATTGTAAAGTTTGTAAATTAGCATAAATCGGATGGAGTTGCATCTTTCGCATACACTTTTTTGAAGCAAGGAAGTTGGGCTATAAAAAATTTTTGCTACCTTTTAATACAAAATTGTTTGTTTATACAAAATACAAGTTAAAAAAAGTTCCTGAGCAAGCGTAAGATTTTTAGATATTTTAACAAATGTAGGTAACACATATATCAAACGGCATTTATTTTTTATCATAGTTTGATTGGATACATCCTAAACTGAAAACAGAAAAGACAGCAAGCAAACCCTTCCTAATCATGCCCAGAGAATTCATCTACTAAAAGCAAAGTTATTCTGCTATGGGGCATAAACAGATAGATTTATTTTATCATTTTATACCTCGTCCTGTAGTATCATACAATTATATGCAGAGACTTACCTTTTGCCAATAAGCAACATATTGCGTATAGACTAACCAGCAGTCAAAATGAGCCATTTTTATCCACCTTAAATTGACAGATTTGGATTGCATTGGCAGTTCTCTGGTATGATAAAAATTCCTCCAATGTTTTTTGGTGTTGTAGCTTCATTATTAGCCATAAATTGGTGAATCGATGTCTATGGATGCGGTTTTTGTATTATGTGGTGACGTTGTCATTGGCACTTACTGGCATTGGCAAATGCAATTGTCTGCAGGCAAGAGCAAATTCGAGTACAATGCTTTTAGTTAATAGGGTATTATTATACGTTGACATAAAAATAGCAGCATGCGAAAATCATATATAGCTTTTCGCTTTGAAAAAGATTTAGTTAAGTATATTCAAATTCTCTCATCATCGCCTGGATATTATTATGTGACGTATATTATTACGTTGCGATAACTCAATCACCATTTCACTATTCAATGAGTATATTTTAGCCAAATGGTTAAAGCATGCACACTATCGCAGTAATATCATTACCGTTCAAAGCAAACTTAAGAAATAAAGAAATAGGAATGAAATGAGTATCGAAGAAATGAAAATTCAAAAACTCGGATGATCGTTTAAAGTACGTGCGGTTTCGTTAGGAAAAAAGGAAACCTAGAAAATGGAGAAAATATTTCCTTTACTCTCCATATCCATAGAAAAACTCCATACCTAGACAAATATTTAAAAAGAATGAGGGTTTGAAGAAATGCCAGTGATCTACGGGAAAAAATCTCTATACCCACATCAAATTATACACAGTCAAAAATAGCTAGTTTTTATGCAATGGCATTTTTGTTTCACGATTATGTGTGGAGTGTGAAAAGCCATTTTCCATTTTGAACCATACATGCATTTATAAGACACTCTATTGAGGAGACAACCCCACGGTGGCCACTTGAATAAAAAGAACACTTTCATTTCTTACGACGTGTGCATGTATCTAAATGACTAAAGAGAGAGAAAACCAATAATGCAATAACAAAAATGTGATCGCTTTAAGGCAATGCTATAATACCTCCAAGAAGAAGAAGCAAAACTCATTTCATGTGTAAAGTCATGTTTTGATATTGTACTTTCAAGTGTGTTGCTTTCTCTGGTTGCTCGTTCAAAATTCCAGCACACAAGAAAGATGGCACAATCCTTTTATGATTTGCTGGACTTTTCACAAGTAAAGAACTTTTCAGCTTATAATATCCTTCATAGTAAATAAATGAAAATATGAATTTCCAAAAACGTAGATGTGAAGTAGTGTAATCTTGTAATTCCACATTTAAAATCCCCTGATGGATTCACCACCCCATAGCTAATACTATCGTTACTTGAATCTCTGGAAAAAATTAGCAATATGTATTCAATATGGTCCTTCAAAAATGTATCCGATTTATTGAACTTTCTTTAAATTTCAACAGTGTATAGAGGATCACCAGGAGGAGTTTTCTGCACTTTGCTACATGAGCCGAATATTAAAAAGAAGGAAAGAAACGGAATAGAAGAGAGACTTGGAAAAGAAAAATAGGAAAAAGTCAACAACACTATAATATGTGAAATTATAAAGTTCACAGACTTTTGGCTATTGAACCAAATTTAAAGCGATTTTTACTTTTGAACCACCGGATATCATATTATTATTATGAGCATAGTTATTAATAATATGCCGAAAAGGTTAAGTTATAACCTTATATATTTTCAGCATATGAATTTCAAATCTAAATAACAAACATTAAAAATAGGCAATCGCCAGAAAGAAGATTTTGCTTACAAATCTATCAAATATCAAAAATGATCAATTACCAATTTTTTAAAATTAGAGCATGCTTTAATTTTTACACAATTTTAACTTTTATTTAAAACCTATAACGGCGCTGCAGTAAAGTAGGGACTTGCTATTTTTAGCTGCATATATGCTGCAGAAATTAATTGTTCTTTATATTCACTACCGCATGATGGTAGGACAACAAGGTCGGTTTGGCATTGGCTTTTAGAAAAATTGGAAGGGCAAATTATATTAAAATGATGTGCACCATATCACAAAAAGGATAATGAGAGTATCCTCAGGATTTAAAAAAAACTTTTACATGCCAGCTAAATTTTTAATTCAAAGCTTCGGATTGTCTCGAGTATGAAACGAAGAAAGTCAATTTACATTTCTTAAATTTTTAAAGAACAGTTTTCATGGCTGTTGATGATGGTTAAAATATGCCTTTGTATACTGCAGAGGGAAAATTTTGATAGGTATATTTTTGTCTAGCCCATACCTCCAACCTCGTCCGGTTATTTATCCACTTACAAAAGGCATGCAGCGCAAAATATCATAAACTGGACTATTGCGAAATCAACTAAAATGATTTTTTCAACTTTCTTGGGTACTAAGCCGGTATAAACAGTATACTGTTTCGGAATTAAATAGTTTCGCAAATTTTGTTAGTTTAGTATAGGAATACATAAAGATTTTTACAATTCACCCTGTAAAATATGCTCTATATGCAGACATATCCATACAGCAACATCACTATTGTCTTATTACTAACTAAAAAAGTGGGTTGGGTGAATTGAATTTCATCGTGCCTTTATTCTGTTGCTTTCTTTTTTTAGTAGCATCAACAACCAAAACGATGCAGTATCAATTTATATTCCATCGACCAGTGCTTTGTTTCAAGGCTTCCTGCATTTTCCTTGTATTCTAAAAATATATTCTGTCATAAAAACACTGCTTCAGAATGAAAAAAGGTTAATGAATATTGCAAAGTCTCATTTAAATTTTCACATGGATAAACAGATAGGATATAGGTAGGAAAAACGCTTTTCGTTTTAGACAATGAATGAAACTTTTACTTGCTTTCCACTAAAAAATGGAACTAACG
>JAHZNK010000509.1:0-12827 GCA_027744615.1 Lepidocyrtus cf. nigrosetosus NNG-2020 | reverse complement strand
TGCAATATGTATGGAAACTCACTGAATTTCTTTTGTTCCCTTCCGAAAACATGTTTGCTGCTGGTGTGTGGGCCGCCCTTTGGATTATAATTTTCACATATTCAATTCTCCACCAAACAAAGGAGGTATTGCTTCATCCTCAGCATCACTAGGGACTACCTCAAGAAACTCTCCCACCGAATTTGCAAACGTCTCCCTTGATAATTCAAATAATTTAGAAAGAGTAGCTGGAAGAGGAGCGTCTCCGAAGAAAAATAAGAAAAAGAAGAAGAAATCGGAGCAAGATAATGACGGTCTTCCTGGCTACGACTCTCTTATTTTATCAACAGAACAAAGTAGCCGAGCAAGATGTGTCCTTCTAGCGCCAGCTTCGTCAACATCTAGAGCAGGAGCCGGTTCTGCCGAGGGAAGTGAAGAAGAGTCTCCACCGCCCTCGTACAGTGAAGCTCTTCATTTATACTCTTTCCGTTCTGTGGAGGAAAGGAGCTGGAAGGATCAGAAAAAAGGATAAAACTGAGAGAAAGGTGGAGGGAGTGTAGTTCCTCCAAACAAAACTCCAAATACTACAAAAAGTGTTCGCATAAGCTTATTTCTGCAATGGAAAGATGCGGCAATGGGTCCATCGAATCCAAACATCATCATCAGTCTTCATTTTTTGTATGCTGTTAAGCCACAATTTAAAACGCTTTGCCTTACAGTACTTAGGAAAATAAAGTGAGATTTAAAAATGTAACAATTTTACTGCAATTTGTAGTAACTGGAGAATAAATTCGCAATTTTCTTATGAAACGGATCCCGACTGGGTTTATTTGATCGTTAAATATATGAAAAAGGGTATTCAATGAGAAGAATAAAGAAAATAATAAGATTTTTTGGTTTTTTATCTTGCAACTAATATGCCTTCTAACGGAATTCCATTCTTTTCATCTTTTTCAGGTAAAAGCATTTCCCCTTGATTTTCCTCCTTTCTCAATCTCTTTCTTCAATCTCAATTTCCCAATTTACATTTTTTTCATTGATTCCAAGGCCATATGAAAAATGCATGAAATTATAGAAAAAAGCTGAAAATCGAAGGTTTTTTTAGGAAAATGAAATTTAATATTGTTATTGCATTGATTGTGAAGATTTTTTGCCAGTTTCTTCATTTTTTTCCTACCCCAAGAGAGAGACTAGGAAACTGCAGTGAAAATACTAGAGAACAGAAAGGAAATGAAATATTGTTGAAAATATCTTTTTCCTTGAGCAGATTTTTTGCATAAAATCATTTTACTTTCACTTCAAATTGTAGAAACTAAAAGCAAACAAGACTGTTCTTATTACTGCTCTTGTGTCTCTTTCCTTTTGCTTCTTTCACTAGGAAATGAAAATGGAGACGGAAAGGAGTAAAATCAAAACTTCGCTCCGGAAGTTAATGCGAACATTTTCACCGTTTTTATTGTTACTGTTATTACGATGAGCTGTGAGACTGTGAGAGCTTTTGTTGATGATGCGCTCCTGCCTCCTTACTTACTCGTATTCACCTTTCTCCATATTTGAACACTTTTTCATTATTTATTTATTTGGATGATGAGGAGATGGAATATAGTTAGAGAAAATGGAAGAAAATGAAGAAAAACTGGCTTTCAACCTCCCATTTATACTTTCAATTCTTTTCCCTCCTGGGCTTCACCTTTCCGAGTATGCTTGCTCTCGGTGATTATGAAAGATCTGTTATGTCTCTTCCAATGATAATAATGATGAGTCAACTCTATTTTTTACTTTTTGATGAAAATGCTTCTTTTTTCGTTGGGGAGTTACGTATAGCAAGTTGAATAAAAGTCGTTATTGTAAAAAGTGAGATCACCCCGTTGAAAAGACGTTTTCTTTAAAAAATAGTTTTTCTTGTTTTTATTCCATTTCTCTAAAAAATATTTCTTTTCAATTTCTCCCGTCTTGCGCTTGACTTCCTCTTCATTCAAACCTCACTAAATTTCTAGTAAACAATCCATATTCAAAAAAATTAATAGGAAGGTAACAACAAACGGCATGGATGGAGAACAAAACGCATGGAATGATAAATGAGGACGTTTTCACTCTTTATTTCACCCTCAACATTATCCTTCGTTTTTCTTACACATCTCTGCTAGACAGTTTCCATGTTTTTTTTGGAAATTTGTAGCAGGCCAGGGAACAACAAAGTGGGACCAGGTACACGAGATCTACACAAGGTACTGTTTCTCAACTCATTTGTATTCGTACGCATTTGAGTGTAAAAACGGGTTCTCTTTTTTCCTTGTATTTCCTATAGAAAACTCATTCATTTTGCCATCATCCGGCCAAATGATATATTGGGTGCCTTCAGGGGCGTTTTCTTGCATGACAAATCCTCTCTCTGTGTCCGTGCTAACTAGCACTACATCACTTTCACTTCCGCTCCTCTATTAACCGAGCTTAACGAAGGAGAAGATTCAGACAGGGGTTGAGATGGAGAAGTTTTTTTCTGCATCGTGCAAGAGAAAATGACTAAAGCTCTTTCTCAATTTGTCTAAATGAGAGACAGCAAAAAAACTAAAGCAAAATAAAGAAAACCAGGTATAAAAGGAATACTTGCTAAAGATTGGCGTTTTAGTTCTTCATGTAGCCGAGAGAAAGCAGTAAAAATCTTTTTTCTTGTTTACCCCACACTTATTTAACCTTTTGAGAAAAATAGCTTTCTTTTTGACAAAACTAAAAACGTGAATAGAAAAAAAATGATGAAAAGAAAAAATGTTTTTTCTGTGCTCTACTGCGTCCAAATAAAAAAGGTTCCGTTTCCTTTTGTTTGAAATGGAATTACTCATTTTTAACAGAAATAAAGAGCAAAAAAGAGAAAAGTGACGGTATTTTATTCACTTTTTTGATGATGAAAGCGAAAAAAAACGAAGAATAAACAAAGCATTGTCACTTTATTCCCTTCTCCATTTTCCCTCTTTTGTTGTGCAAACATAAACAAAAACTTGAAAACGAGGGATAAAACGCTCGCAAACAAAACACAAGAGCTAAGTAATATAATATAATGAGAAATGGAGGGAAAGTAAAAAACAGAGAAAGCGCTTAAAAATAAACTTAAGCGGATTTACATCTCGTATAAAAAATGTAATCCTCCTTGTTTCATTTATATTCCCCTTTCCTTTCCCGTCTGCCTCCTGGCTTGTGCTCTCTACATGAAGCCTCATTAGTCTAAGCTGAAATAGAAGAATTTTTAAAATACAGGGTACATATAAACTCCTGCAATATGTTTTTAAAGGAAGTAAATTAAGAATTAATTTCTTTTTTCTGATTCCTGTTAATTTTACGAACGCACGGCTGGAAGCTTTTTTGCTATGTAATTAAAATTGAACATTTCTCATTCTTCCTTCCTTTCACTTAATCCACCGGAAAAGAAATTAAAAATTGAGCTAGTAAGTTTCAAAAGAAAATTATATAGAATTACAAGTCTGGTTGTATTCCTAATGTATTTTTTCTTGTAATTTAATTCCTAAAATCCATATAGTTCATCTGTCTAATTCTCTGCAGAGAAACAGAAAAGTAGAGAGTGTGGAGAAAATTGGTACTTTTCCATTTCTCACGTTACATCCAGTCCCATTATTATCCTTTCTCTAGCAGATCGCCTTCGCTTGCCTTCCCAAATATTGAAAAACAGATTCTCTAAAGATTATCTCCTGCTCATGTTTATTATTCCAAATGAAATATATTACCTTTGAAGCTGCTGGTGCTGATGTTTATTTTTCTTATGCAAAGAGTGGGAAAGAAACTGTAAAAATAGAAAAGTATGAGGTAATAAAGATGATATTTTATTTGTTTTTTCTCAAAAACTATGTGCCTTTCTTCTTATTATACTTCCTGATTGTTTTGAGGTGAGTGGAGAAAACAAGGAAAAATAGAGCTGGCACGTAAATTATTGAAATCAGAGCTCATCCATATTTATATCCAAGTTTCCGTAGCCAATTTTTTCACATTTTTCCACTTTTTATTTACGACTATTGCTCAATTTGTATTCTGCTCAAGAAAAGAAACAAGGAAATAAAATTTTTGGAAATCTTCAAAGAAAATAAATGGATTTTTTGTCTAGCGCTAAATGGTCTTGTAAATAAATTACTTGTACATTCCAGACAAATTACCTGTTTTTATTTTTACGAAAAAAAAGTTGAAAAAATGAACCGATTAAAAACAATTTATATAACTTTAGTAAATTACGATTATCCATTTGTTCCACACTTCGTTTTTCCATGATTCATATCTTTGGAAATAGCTTTGCAGGTCTGCATATTCCAACTTTTTGGCGATAATCCAAACAAATTTCCAACCCAGCTTGATACGAAATAGCAGCCTGGGCAGACCAGTCAAACCCGGTTTATTNCTTGATACGAAATAGCAGCCTGGGCAGACCAGTCAAACCCAGTTTATTGCAATTTTAGGAAAGCAGCAGGAGAAAGCAAGATGATTCATTTCGTACTTATACTTGCAAAACCTTCCTGCCTGTCTTTTCTTGTTTCCGCTTAGGTGGAAATCTTGACAGCTATTTTCCAACTCCGACGACGTTTTTTGGATACAACACCAACACTCCCGTCACGCTAGTATACCTCCAATTTGGAGAAAACTGCAGATATAAAAAAGTCTCAACGCTTCATTGGGGAATGCAACGTGATGAAATGAAGTGGAAATGAGAATTGATTCCAATTTCATTTCACCACAAGGAATATGAATTTTGAAAGATGATGTACAGGAGAAAAAAACTCATACATTTACAAGTAGGAATCCATTAACTTTCGTGATTTGATAACAGTGTATAAAAATAAACTACTTTCAGCCCCATTACGCCGTTCTTATATCAACGGAGTAAAAAATAATATGTGGAGGAGTAACTCAAAAAGGCTGTCATTTTTTGAGAGAAAAGGAAAGGATTGACTGACAAGTGATTCCGATTTGGCTTATCTTTTTGCCAAGATTATGAATTTTGAAAGATGATGTACAGGAGAAAAAAACTCATACATTTACAAGTAGGAATCCATTAACTTTCGTGATTTGATAACAGTATATAAAAATAAACTACTTTCAGCCCCATTACGCCGTTCTTATATCAACGGAGTAAAAAATAATATGCGGAGGAGTAACTCAAAAAGGCTGTCATTTTTTGAGAGAAAAGGAAAGGATTGACTGACAAGTGATTCCGATTTGGCTTATCTTTTTGCCAAGATTATATTGGCAGATTATTGACAGACAGGTTTTTACCAATTCTGATAAGAAAGGGAAATTATTCTAAAATTAAACCAATTTCCCCCACTCCCATTATTCCATTCCGGTGGAGAAATAACAACCTGAGAGTTTACGAGCACATTATTTCTGGTTTTCTGCTATAAAATCCGAGAAAATCTTGCTGAATAATAAAAGAGGGAAACAGCAACGAAGCAACAACCAAGTCTGGTATAATTATCAAGAGGAACAAGATGTCAACGAGATTCACAAAATAATGCCAGTCAGTCAAGAAGAAGTCGAACAAAAGTACTTTCTCTATTACTTTCCCTCTGTCTAACTACTTTCTCCAACTTTCACATTTGCATACCTCCCAACTCAGCAAGTTTTTCTTTTGTTTAGAAAACGAAGAAGATGAAGGCATATGATTCCTCAACCAAGGCAAACCTCACATTCTGTTTTTATTCAGTCAAAAAGGGCTTCATCATCTGGTTTCCCCCTATTCTATATAGCGTCTTCATTACTTTTACATTTCACTGGAGGGCCACACACACAACCATTTCTTTTTCCCAGAGAGTTTCCAAATGTCTTTCTCCTGGCAAATGAGGGACTCGCACGACCTAGATGGTTATATGCTCTTTTTTACTCAACAGTTGAACTTTTCCCTTTTCTTTATTCCTCTTTTTCATTTTCTTTTCAAACTACTCTATTCATTCTATTTAAATATACACTACACACAATACACACAAACTTGCCACCATTCATTCCCTCAATGTCATCATCAAAACTTTCCTTCCCTTTTTTTCTTTCTGTGAGTCTGGGAAAAGAGAAAGTAATTTTCCTTCAATTTCATTCCTCTCTTCCATCTTTCTATTTCCCTCTGTGTAGTTAGATGATGACTGACTAGTTACACTGACTGAGTGACTGACTTCCACTTTTTTCTAATGAGAAAAAGCAAAAACAGTCAAACTTTACAAAATGATATAAATACACAGCTTTTACTTCAAGATTTTACTACCTTTTCAAAAACTTTTCCTTCAAATTTTTCCAAGAAATATTTTGCCAAAACTCTAAAAACTTTTTTATGCAATAAAAATCACATTTAAGCAAGAAAAACAACTAAAATATATTATTTTAACTTATTTGAAATGTCAACAAACCAACAACAACATATTTTCCCCAAAGAATGACGTAATTTTTTAAAAATTACTTTAAAGAAGCAACAAGAAAGGAGAGATAAGAGAATCCATTCAATCTAGATAAAAGGGTCTCATCTCAAAATGGAATACTAATACGAGAGTAAATGTCGAAGGAGGAGATGAGAAGAACAAGCCATTATAGAATACCTAAATAATAGTTACACAAGCACAGACAAACATTCCTTCTTTTCAGAGTACTCATTCAAGATGATGTTGTTGATGATGACAATGATAACTTTCTCATCTCATCCAATTCAAAATTTATCTTTATTCGTGAACAACACTTCCATGCATATAAATACGATGATAATGTTCCAGATAAGCTTCTTTCTTGGATAAGGCAGTGGAAGTGAGTGAGTGAAAGAGTGATGATGATTACGCGAGGATATCACAACATGATCATGATGACGATTATTATGGTAACCTCTTTTTTCTACGTTTCTCATCATCATCAACATCAACATGATCACCTCTCGTCGTATCGTATCATCGTCTCTCAGTTTCTCCACTCAACTGTTGAATAGATCCTTTCAATAGATCTTATCCACTTGAGAAGGAAAACAGGCAAAAAATAAGAAGCCCTACTTTTTTGTTGATTTCCTTTCCCACTCTCTGTTTATATCTCTGTATGAATTTATTCACGCCTTTGAACAAGCTTTGGCATAGGAATCACCATGATTTTCATCCATTTTTATGTAATAGCAAGTGGAATGGAGTATGAACTCTGTTTAAACTCGTAAGAATGAATGAAGCCATGGGAGCTGGGGGAAAATAGAGAAAGCCAGCAATATTATTATGACCTGACGTGCCACTACTGAGAAGACTATGATCACGAGGAGTCATGATGATGATGTCCTTCCTCCTGTTGAAAAAGTTCAAAAAGTTTTCTCTAGAATATAAAAACCTTAAAGGTATACAAGGGGAAAAGTTTAGCTTTTGTCCTCTTTTCTCCCACAGCTTTAAGTTTCATTTTTCCCTGGAAAATCGATACAAAATGTGTTGCATAGCCCGGAAAGCCAGCCAAAACCAAGAAGGTTTCCAACCAAGGTAACAAGGTACAAGTCCAGAAGAGGATTCAAAAGCTGGCTGGACAAAGTATTATTGCTATTATTATTACTGCCACACTCCCTTCCTCTCAACCGCCACCGTCAACATCACCTTTTCCCGCAAAAAAACCATGCATATTATTATCCCGCTTTGCCATCTGGAATGAACTGAGAGCCACCTTTACCACAGTCAGAGCTAGGGAACGTTATTCCACCTCATAATAATACTAACGGTGATGATGACGAAACGTAATAATGAGAGTAATATTCCAGAAATCCTTTTCCTTTCCTCGATTCCTAGCTCCGTATGCATATTTATTCTACGGGGAATATCACAGAGGAAAATAAAAGGAAATAACATTTTTTCTTGGAACCATCACATATTTTGTATGCTTTCTCTAAACAAATGGGAAATACTAGGAAAATTGAAATATATTTACTTTACGGGTTCATATTCATTGTACCGAATCCCAAATAAACATACATAATGAACAATGGACGAAGGTGGCGAAAGGCTACTGTGCTGTAATAGCTTTTTCCATTGACTTTGTTGGAAGTCTGGAAGCCTGAAGGTTATTTTAGGTAATACTCGCTCTGTTTCCACATGAGCCAAACTGTCGATTACGTGCGTGGACATGGACAAAGGGCTTCATCTCCTTGATTTTATCATTGGTCGACACTCGTCACACTTTACTCGTCAGAGCTTTATTACATTATGAAGAAGAAACGAATACTGCTTTTGCAATATATTTTGAGATAGGTGTAAGGTCCATGGATTTTCCCTTGTGTAGGTAGCTCTGTGTCCAATTTCAATTTTCACTATGGAACGTGCTATGTCTCTTGTACGTTCCTTTCAGTTATTTCTACAATAATATATAAAAAATAGAATTGGAGAGAACAAGGGAGAATAAAGAATTGGTTGGATGATGTATGGCATGATGGCATGCATAAAAGCCATGCCAGTGTTTAAGCAAACGATAAGTATGCTTAAGCCCTTCTAATAATAAGTAAGCCGTATTTTATATATTTTGCAAAAATGAGAGAAAGAACGCAGCATTCTAAATAACCCTTTCATAATGTAATGCATTCCATTCCATTTTTTCTATTCTCTTCCAGATCACGCTGCTCCATGATATAATATGTTATGATACTCCATTCATTCTCGTTCATTTTCTCCATATGATTTCTTTTTTATTCTCTCACACTATATATATTTCCTTAAGGAAGTGAAGCTTAGTGAAAGTTATTTCCACTTAATTTTCTTTCACCCATTCATTCCAAACCATTATATTATTACTATTATCATCTGGAATAAAGAAGCACAGCTCTCACCACATTATTATTACCGAGAGTAAAAAAGATTTATTTTTACTTGAGTATAATAAAAAGTAATAATCCGACTGGGCATAGTATCACCCACCGTCATCGCCGCCACCATCACATTAGCCAAAGAATAATAAGCAGAAACCTGATCGGATCTTCTTTACTCGGGGTGTAAATACAGGGAAACACATAAGACGCTCATATGTGGAGAAAGTGTAATGTCAAGAGAGCAAAGAAACTATTTTTTGCGTTCCTTCTCCTTAACAAATATTATTTCCCTGTAGACTTAATACCAGCGTTTAATACCAGCAGCCAAGAATCTTCATCATCAACACAGGATCGTGTCCTTAAGAAATTCTAATCCTACTTTTCCCCTATGTAACTGTGCGGAAAAAAAGACAGACATATTTTGCTATTGACATTGTCAACATCATCGTCATCATCAGCGGGGAACGTAAAGGATTCTATTTTATTCCTCATTCTCGTCCCCTGTCATTCCTTATCTTCTTTCCAGAACCGCATCTGAAGCTGGAAGGGACAGAGTAAAAAAGAGGCTGTTTATTTGCTCATTCATCGATCTCTTTTTTTCTATCTACTCAATTTCACTCGTTTTCAACGCCACATCAGTGTCCGAATTAAAAGAAAAAACCCAAGTAATTTAGTAAATGTTATTGTTATTAGCAAAGGAGAAATGGTGTTGTGTTACGTGGAATTCTCCTCAATGTCTTTTCTTTCTGAAAATCTCCAGATTCGCCAAAGCCAATAGCTATTATCCAGATTACTTGTACAACTGGTCCACAATAGCATACTTTCAGTTTTAAACAAAAGCAAGATTATACTCTCCTAATTTTATGGTGTATTTTCCCAGGTTGTTTAAAAGACACGAAGAAAACGACATGATTCATTTCTCTGTTTGAAAGTGCTCTCTTCTCCTCTAGTTCATTACATTTCTCCAAAGGCCAAGCACATTTTTCTTTCGTTTTTTCGTGCACAAGGACATTATTAGAGAGCCCAGCTGAATTAAATCTCTAGAGAAAGGGAAAGAAACAAAAGCGGAATAAGGATAAGCCAAAGCTTCTTTTCTTTTAAAATACATTTTCGTATTTTATGTTGTTGCGTGAAAGAGTGGTTTATAGTACGTGAGTAAAAAAGTAAAGAGACAGCAAGAAAAAGTGTGTGTGGAAAAGGTCCATAAAAATTTACCCATTTCGAAATTGTGTTCTTTCTTTTGTTTTGTTGGTTAAATGAGTGCCTCCAGCACTGACTCGTGGATTCTAATTTCCCTCACGGTTCTTGTTGTCCTCCTCCTCTTTTATCTTTCAAAGAAGGTGAGCGATTCCTTTCTCATTCTCTCTATTACCTTGTGTTTTTTACCGTAAAAGCATATATCTTCTAACGTGCTCGTACCTATCAAGACAGCAAACATCTCTTGCCATTTTCTTCCTGCCAAATTTCTCCGTTTTATTACGTTCCAAGAAAAAAAGAGAATATAAAAGCAACAAAATATCATCCAGGGCTATCATCCATCCACAAATTTAAATCATGGCAGGAGGAAAATAAACGTTGTTTCCTTTTATTTGTTTTCCTTTTCTCTATCATTCCTTGAAAAGACGAGAGAGACGGGGGAAAATAACAAAAGCAATTCAATCCTTTCTTCACCAAGAAATAAATCCAAAACCAGGTTGTTCCCATCCATCTCCTTTTATATCCTTTTTTAAAAAACATTTTCTACTACGCGGTAAAAGAGAGAATACAAAAGGCATTCTTTTGGCCCTCATCCGCTATATACAAAATGTACATAGGCCTTCTCCTTCCATCCTCATCTTTTCCGTCTCACTTTCATTTAAAATTGATTTCCTTTGGTTTACCCCCCACCGTTCTTTCCATTAACTTTCCACTTCTCCTCTTTTCTTTCTCCGTCTAAGCATAAATTTTCTTGGGAGATATATAGAGATAAAAACCAAGAGAGAGGGAAACTAAGCAGATTTTCTTAGTCTTGGTGGCCATGCATCATCCAACAAAGATTCCTCTCTACTACTCAAGTGTAACCAAGAAAAAAAATAGTTTTTACTGTTATTGTTGGGCAAAAATGAGGAGAAAAACGAGTAAGCATCAATTTCCCAAGTATTATTACGAAGTAAAATGTAACCAAAAGGAATGTAAAACACTTTTTCTTCTTCACCTTTTTTCCTGCTTATTTTTTAAACAAAGAAAAGCTTGCCATTCTTTCTCCCATCACGTCTCACTCACTCATTCTTTTTCTCACACTCTTAAAAAAAGAAACTTGGCCCTTTTCCTTCCATTAAAAAAGAGAATCCCTGAACTAAAAGAGTGGAAAATCCACCATAAATCCTCTAGAAAAAAAGTAAATCCTAAAGCATATACAAATGATGGTAAAAATGCAAAAGGATGGGAAGAAAGGTTTTGGGATTTAAGCTGGTGGAAGAGAATTATCATTTTCAGGGTAAACTTTTGCTTGCTCTTTGGTCACATTATTACGAATTACATCTGGTTTTATTTACTTTTGGATTTTATCAGATAGTTGGCCACCTGTGCGAGTTATTACAAATGATAATAATGATGTAACTCTTACTGTTACATACTTCGAGCAAGTGTCTAAGCAGGCTTGCTGCCTTTTATTACGAATTACATCTGGTTTTATTTACTTTTGGATTTTATCAGATAGTTGGCCACCTGTGCGAGTTATTACAAATGATAATAATGATGTAACTCTTTTTGTTACAGATGATATGCAGCATCACGCCTTACACTTCCGAAGAAAATTACAGACAAGGGGATCCAGCCTCTTCGGAAGAAACAGGCACGAGCTCTAATGAAGGTTCTGCGGTTGAATGTGACAGCTCGCATTCTTCTTCCTCGTCATTGTCCTTCAGGGATTATCTTTCAAGGGAGGAGGAGGTAGACCAAGGGATAAATAATAGAAGTGCAGTGGAAAGGAGGGAAAGGAATGATATCCCTTTAACTGCAGCCACCCGCCCTCCCATCAGTATTATTGGAATGGAAGGGGAACAAGAACGTGAGGAATGTTTAACTCGACCACCTCGACCAAACTCAATTGCTTTTTCAAGAGAAAGGAAGGATTTGTTGGAGGGTCAACTCCGGACACAAGTGGGGAGGATTGCAAAAGCTGAAAAGGAAATTCAAAGATTGGTTCAATTGCTAGCGATAAGTGAAGGTAAAGAAAAAAGGGGAACACGAAACCTCTTAAACATTTCCTTGATGGTTTATTGAATACTACACTTTATTAGAATCCAATTTTCCTTTTTCCAAAGAAGTATAAAAAGAATAAAAAATGAAGGAAAGGGGGAGAAGTAAATAAATTGTGGCTATTCATTTGAAAGTTTTTTTTATCTTGACAGGATTAGACTCTCAGGCATACATCTTATCCTCAGCGACCAGGCCAACGTCACCCTTTTACTGCAATCTCCCCAGACATTTATTATTCCCACAGAGTCCTTCTCCATCCACTGTTTCAAATTACTTTGCAATTCCTCCAATCCCTCCAAGTTCATCGAATGAGCAGCAAAGATCAACTTTAGGAATGGAATCAAATGAACCTTCACAAAATGTTTTTCCTTCTCAGCATCAAACACAGCCGTCACCGGAAAGTGGAGAGAATTTGCCAAATGATTTAGAAGTCACACCAATCCTGTCACATCCTCTTCCAGCATCATTCCAATCATCACAATCATCATCATCAGTGGGTTTATCATCATCAGGAAATCATTCCCAGTCTTCGTCTTCACCATCATCGTCCATTTCTTCTTCAGTCCCTGCTACACCAGACAGCCTCCCAATACTTTCGAGTTTTCTTCACGGTAGCACGTCCTCAAATGTAGCGGTTGGTTCCGACTCAGCAACTTCTTATCAACATCATCTGCCGCTTCTTCCACAGCATCATTTTCTCTTCTCGGCAGTCGCCACAGCTTGTCGATGCAATTTATGTCTGTCTTTCACCTCAACAGCTAATTACAGAAATAATACCAGCAGCGGCAGTACTAACAGGAGAATGCTGATGTTGCACAGG
>JAHZNK010000508.1:0-11347 GCA_027744615.1 Lepidocyrtus cf. nigrosetosus NNG-2020 | reverse complement strand
CACGCGTTCTGTAATCATATGGGGTTCCCTGATTTAGGAACCTTGCAAATTATGCAACCAAGGGAAAGACGAATCAGCATTATGTGCTTCTTTCTTGGAGCATTTCTATGGAGTATTCTTTTGGACCCTATGACGGAGCCGTCTTTGTATAAGAATAATTTACCTTGGAGTTCTGATATTTAATAGAGATTAATATCACAATATGACTCACGTATCTCATATTTACAAATTCCCCTTGTTTCGTGATTTTATTTAATATTACCAACCAAATATTAAACTATGCAAAGAAAAAAAACCATTTGATCATTAATAATTTATTAATTTTCTTTCATATAATTTTCACAATATAAGTATATATTTTAAGTACTAACACATTATTGAAACTAATCCTGCTAGTCAGTTTTCTTTGTGTAAGTTAAAATATATTATTGTTAAATTAATATATCACCATTATAACATTCGGTATTAGAATGACGACATTACACATTGTGCACTTGAGACTTGCCAAATTATAAGTAGGTCATATCGTTTGTATGACTATGACTGACTACTTACTACGTGGTTTGGCTTTTGTATTGGTTTAAGTACTTAAAGTGTAATTTAAAATGAGAAATTAAACTCGCTGTGCAATTTATACTTAATCTTCAGGTTACTTGATCAGAATCTCAGTTTCATAACTTATTTTCATCACCATAAGATCTGATTTTAATTTGGCATCATCCAACTTTTGCGTTCACGTATTGTTTTTGCACAAATTACTCGAGAAATCCTATTTTTATTCTTTAAGAATTATTAAAATATTCAGGTATTGCAGAAATTTTGATAGATTTAATTACGCGATGATATTAAAACCAGTACCATATTATATTCTTATTACTATTTGTGGTAATGTAGAATGGTATCGTTAAAACGCAATATGGGTTCCAGCATGTTATCTCTAAAATTGTTAGCACTAGCACATTGATCCTAAATTCTAACAGACTATTCTTCAAAATACAAAGCTGCAGCTGGTAGCTCGAGTTTAAAATGAAAATGAGATAAAAAATGAACTAAAAACATTTAATCAGAAACAAATGCGATTTTGCTATTTTGCATTGCTATTCTATTGTAAAACTTCCCACATTATTCCCACAGAAAACCTACTTCTAATAAGTTTTAAAACTAGTTTCAGTTCTAAATACGATTATTAGAATTTNCTGGTAGCTCGAGTTTAAAATGAAAATGAGATAAAAAATGAACTAAAAACATTTAATCAGAAACAAATGCGATTTTGCTATTTTGCATTGCTATTCTATTGTAAAACTTCCCACATTATTCCCACAGAAAACCTACTTCTAATAAGTTTTAAAACTAGTTTCAGTTCTAAATACGATTATTAGAATTTAGTGAAAATATTTCTAAAATGAGTATTTGTGATTTAGGTTGGATGGTATGATTAGAATAAACTTTCTCTATCTTGACCGTATTCTTTTTGGCTTCATTATTTATCTACGCAGTTAGCGTTTCTTCATCATCCATTTGCAAGTGTAAGTATGGATATTTTGGAGGGATGTCCGCCCTTCTTTTGCAGCGTATACAAAGTAAGACTGGAATTGCAAATACCAAAACTCCTGTCAGCAGTCCTCCAGCAATTAAACCTATATGGAAAATTTGAAATTCAATAACTTAAACCCGTTTGCAGTAATTCTATGAGCAAATAATTTTGTAATTCTTCTTACCTACGACAGATCCACCTAAATAATACACAAAATCTCCAGACAGGCATTCCGCGTTCCAGTCATCAGGAATAATCGGCTTTGTTATACGTACAAAGTCGTCCATCAAACAAAGCTGCTCGCATCCAGGAAGCTGCAGTACATAAGGTTCTCCAGTTGTATTTTTATACAAAATTCTTACAAAATTCTGAGCCGAAGATGTATTCTTGAATAATTCTACAAGAACTAGGGATGCATATGGAGGTGGGATCATTTCATAAAGATCTAAAGTGTTCAAAAACGCTGCCACTGTTGTGTCATGAGCCGAATACATGAATAGCTTCATACGAGAATCTAGCTTTCCAGAGATTCTATCATTCATATGTTGAGTCATCTCTTTTACGAGAGGACCTCCTTTAAGTCGTTTCATTTCCTCTGGTGAAAGTCGAAGTTTTAAAGCTGAATGCAGTGAGATTAAATACGCGTGGGTCATGTAGTGCTTCGTTGGCCCAATCCGTCAAATTTCTGTGATATAGGTTCTAAGAAAGAACATTTAATAATATACATTTTAGCAGTGGAATAACGTAAAATACGCATAATTTACCAGATTAATAGAAATGAGAAATGGCTTACTTCGATATACAAGACATCATATAAATAGTCCACCTGCTTTGGATCATCAATTTTTCTACCGGAATGATTTGTTAACTTTTCATACAAGTCTTGATTCTCTTCATTAACTTTCTGCATCACCCTAGATGATTTAAATCGTTTCAGGAGCTCATCATACCTGGGACAACTTGCATTTAATCTCAGTTTCTATAACAACAAAAACCACCATCACCATAGTAACAATAATGTACGTATTGCTATGACAATTTATCCAAATACTTTCTCCAACTTACATTGTCCACTGAGCTAGTTATAGCATGAATTGGAATCGGCTGCCAAGTTAAGTTCCTATTCCAAATGCTGAAAGTATCTGTTGGGTAATACAACCCCGCAAGGTTTGTAGATGCACTCATCAGTGCCCTATCCACGTCTGAACTTTGTACTTGAATCTCATACGGGGAATAATCTTGGCTGATGTAACCATCATACCGTTTCCGCAAATACTGGCCTAGATGATAATGCTGCATTTTCCCACGCTAAAGAAAAAAAATCAAACTTACAAGTTAATACATGTAATTACTTTCACTTTAAAGTATAATTCATACCTTGGTAAGTTGTCCGTAACCCTCTGGCCAAAAAGATTCGTTTTTGTACGGATCATTTGGATAAGGATCGATTGGATTCCTATCTCCATGTCTGAATAACTGCAAATCATAACAATTTTAGAGTATTTTGAAAAGCTTTAAACAACTTAGAATGGGCGTGGCTGAAAAGCTTTAATTTATCCAATCCCTTACCAATTGCACTAACTGCAGCTCTAATCCTGGCTCGGAAATATCACTTGGAATCAACCCCGTTACATCATTATACTGAATTGCAAAAATAATTGCAAGTACTAAACTGCCCGATTGGAAAGTACTTTTTCTTTGAATCATGTTGTAATTTGTAAACGGCTAATCTAATTTTCAACTAATGTTCCTTTGCAAAATCTAATTAAATCATGAAAGCTGTGAATATGAAAACGGATTAGTTATATGAAGTACTATCATGAAGTCTTATCATCCTTAACCCTTGACCTTGACATTAACCTTCCATTCATTCAAGAGCTGCAAAACTCAGACTTTCTCCACTTCAATTGACAGGCTTTTTTAATACAGCTGTTCTTCTTTCAGCTCCAACCCTGTGGAACTCAAACTCAAGTTAGAGACCGGAAGGAAGTTCTTGGAAATTTGGAATAGCAACAACATCACCTTCAAAGCTACTACTCGACTAACTCTTTTGTCCTCTCCAAAGAGAAAGTTTTTGTGCTTTTACACTTTTCCACTTTGGCAAGTGCTTTTACATTCAACACGACAAGGAGAGGTAGAATCAGCTGCTGAAAGCTCTTTTGTGCAACCAAAAAATGAATGCAAAATTTACGTGCTTTTTGAAGGTGAAATGAAGCAGAGAATGGCGTGGCATATGACATGATATGATGACATGTGGCTTTCATTCATTCATTATATTATTCATTAACTATTCATTAAAAAGTTATCATTCTCGTATTTAAAACCAGTGATTGATTAGTATGATTAGCAATGCTACCGATGAAACTAATGAGTTCATGAAAGTGATATTGAAGTAATGGATGTAACATGTTACGTTATGCTTTTTTCTTGGCTTAAATAAGTGATTAAATACTAACCTTTAGAATTCTCATAAAACATTAGAAAATCATAGTAAAAACCAACATGAAAACCATATGAAAAAGCTATTAAAAGTCCGTATGATTTGGGTTTAGGCTTGAACTGAACCAAGCTTAAAAGAAAGCATAGGCCAATGTATGAAATGATAGTGGATAAAAACGTGCATTTGCTCGCTATTGCTCTTGCATGAAATTTGCTGTAGAGAACCAAGAGCATTCTCAATTCTCACACATTTCAAAGGAAAAAGCTGATCTGCTGAAGTGAGTGTTTTTTATTCCAACAAAATCCCGTGTCTTTTTCTAGTGAGTAGGAAAGCAATGTATTTTAAGCATGTGTTGGATGTCGAAACTAGTTTTTCAATTGTGCTAAACCACTGCGGAGTGTAGCCAGTGAATAGTACTTACACAAACTTGTCCAGCACCACTGGCACTGCGCAACATTCCTACTTTAATAGTGCTGGTAGCCATGTTTCAAGTTTAAAAAAACCCTTCACCAAATGGACAATTAAACTCGAGTTTATTAACTAATCTTTAATTAAAGCCTGGAAGACTGGAATCAGATGTGATTGTGGTTTTATACTGAATATTGGATTGTCCTTGTGAATTGTACTGTGCTAAAGTTCTGGAGACAGTTAAGGTTGTCCTTGGAAGTAGTGAAAGGTAAGATTGTGAACTTGTTATATAACCCTCCAACGGAAAATTAGTTGGCAAAACCGGTGTCAATCTTATTTATTTGTTACAGTTCATTGTGGCGTAATTTATCGAAAGATTTGAAGATGTCGGAAACCGCAAGTACTTCGGTTGCAGCGAGACGGTTATCTAGGAGGTCTACACAAGAGTCTGTGGTTTTGGAGGAAGAAGCAGCATGTGGGTCCTCATCTACGCGGTCATCAACACCTAAAAACGTTAAAAGCAACTCGCCACCTCCCTCCGGCTCTGGAACCAGTTCCAATGACGAAATCGTTGGAGGACACTGCTTGGTTTGTAATGACCGGTGTTACATCCGGCCGCCCACGGAAAGGCTGACAGATGCTGAGAAGAATCTAAGCTATGAATTAAGAGCGGTTTTTTATGATATTTATCAAATACCTGTGGATGATCAAGATTACTTGGAATCTAAGGCAGAAAGCTCGGAATTTCCTTTGTGTTATGCGTGTTCTTACCATGTGGGCCAGTTGAAGCATCTCTACCATCGACTTAATGAGCTACATAGAGATTTTGTCAAGTTTCAGGAAACTTTGGCATTTTCCATTGTTGATGTTGTGGCCGGCGCAATTCCACAAAGGTCATTGTTGGACTTTTCAAAGGTTTCGAAAAAAACTACTTTGGGCTATTTGGAGACAAATGAGCGTACAACTTTACAAAATATGATTTACAATGGTAGCTTTCTTTTTACTCTGCACACATTCATTCCAATATCCAGTGTTATGTTGTTTTCGTTGTATGTAAACTTTTTTTTGTCCGTAGAATGGCACGATAAAGTTCCATCATTTCCTGATTACGAAAGTGAAAGCATTCCGAAAATCACTCCGGTTGTTGACACCCCTGAAACCTCTCCTGCAAAAGTTCCTATGATGAGAATGAACTTTCCAGTGGAAATCCCCACAATTCATTCGCGACCTTTAGTGAGCAGCAAGAACAAATCTATGATTACACGAAATACTAGAAATGGAAAAACCACTGTCATATCTATTACTACCAAGGAAGAAGATCATGATATGCCTCAAATGTCTTCTACTTCCAAACGACTGAAGTTTGATGTGATGGGAAATGATGACGGAGTGGATGAAAATGGACATTTTGATATGCAAGATGAGCAAGATACAAATGACATTGACATTGAATTCGACTATTATAGCCAAGAGAATGAAAATGCTGAAATGGTTGGGGATGAGGATCAAATGCTAGGTGATGTTGGTGATGAAGATCATATTGCTCAGTTCACCTCTCGTGGCCACTTTTTGGATGCAACGATAAGTGAAGGAGATAAACATTTGGGACAAGACGAATTTCAGGAGTACGATCAATTATATGAAGATGGAGGCTTTGATGACGAAAATGGCGATCTAGAGGAAAATGGAATGAGACGGTTAGTATTTAGTACGATAATTTAGTTTTAAATTTTCAACAAAAAGTCAAAATATTTCAAATCAATTTAAGTAATAAACTTAATATTATGATATTTCAGAAGGGATTCGAATGCTGACTCAATTGGAGAAATGAATTGCAACAGTATAGAATACCAGCAGAATGAAGATGGTCTATTTGTCTGCATGTTCTGTCAGAAAACGTTTATTCATAAGTATCCATACCGCGATCACTTGAAAACGCACACAGGCAAGAAAACGTATAAGTAGTTAAGGTTTATATTACTTGCTCAAAGACGTATTTAAATAATAATATTCGTTATCATCTGTTTAAAACAGGAGAGGGTCCCAGATGTTCAATTTGCAACAAAATCTTCCCTAAAAATCACAATTTGACTAAAAATCCTATTAAGTAATGTTTTGCTTACTTTCAGGTGAACGTCCTTATAAATGTGAGTTCTGCAACCTAGCTTTTGTCAATAGTTCTCGACTAGTTGTACATAGACGAATGCATACGGGGGAAAAGCCCTTTTCTTGTACAATTTGCAGCAAGTGCTTCAGTACCAGTAATCAGTTGGCATCCCACCGAAAAACGCACATTATCTTCGATGAATCTAGACCTTACGGATGTATGACATGCGGAAAAAGCTTTTCTACAGAGGAGAATCTACAAAATCACATTGTAAACTATCATCCAGATGCTCTCTTGGAATAAGGAATCAAAGAAGTTTAAAACTGATTATGTTACACCATTATTATGGTTGTACAAGATGTATTTTGCAGAGTCACTATGTTTTATTTGCTGCGTTTTAAAAATCAACACTTTAGACTAAATGTTTTCAATGTTCAATTTTGTAGTACAATGTCGAATATAGGTTTTTATAACATCAAGATGGTTTTATGAATTATTTTGCCTCCATCTATTCAAATCAGATACATTCATTGCGATATCTATTGATAATTAGTTTTCAATTTGTGCTATGATTTTTTCTATGTACTAACCTATGCAATATACAATACAAGTGACTGCACAATAGAGGGTTAAACGAGTAGAGATTTTTACTGAAAAATATTATTTGTTTTACAAAAATCATCACTAACATTCATAAAAAATATATTATTGTACGTGGCTATGATTAATGTTTTGGATGTGAAGTCTATTCATCTTGTCATTCCACTATCGCTACATATCGTCTAAAGTATGTAGTTACAAGTATTTACTTTATAGTAGACATATACATATGTATTCAATCTTAATGTTACGAAAAACAATATATTTTGTAATTTAGTTACCCAGCTAGCAATTGTATTGCAATGGCTGTTTTTCTTTATGATCTGTCATAATAGCGGTTACAATGAATACTTTTATTTTTGTTTCTTGTTTCTTTAAAACTTTAAGCAGTATGATTTATGAATTGTTCCAAGAAAGAAAACCGAACATTCCAAATAAATGAAAATGAATGGCTTTGTGGCCAAATGCCTGACTTACTCATTCATAATGGAGACTAACTTCATTTCTTTAACATTGCACACATCCAATATTTTCAGAAGCAAACTAAATTATCCTATCAAACCATAAATCATGCATCACAACAGCACGCATCACATCCAAAAAGCGAACTGTTATGGCACTTGTAAAGCCAAATCAAAATCGTATTCAGGAAAGCTGTTCTGATTTGCATAAGTAGCTGTTGCTAATTAGTTGTAATGGGTATACTAGACCTATGTAGTGTTTCCGAAAGTTGTGAAACACGAACCAAACGAAATGTAGGGTATTTTATTTTAGTTTAGATATAAAAAATCAAAAGCTAGAAATCCAATTGCACAACATATCAATTGGCTTACTACTTTACTATATGTAACAGTACTTTTTGCTGGGTTTGTATGATCAAATTTTATACTATACACACCTTATTACTAAATCGCAGGTCTCTTAAAATCAAATCATATTAATTTGCAATCAATCTTGAAATTTTGGCCTTGATATTATAGACGATTATAATTGAGTGAGGTAAGTATCAAATACTAATATTATGTTCAAAGTTTTATCTTTATCTGTAAGGTTTCAAATGTTAGTCATTGGTTTTATTACAACTACACCAGTAATTATCAACAGTTACCTAATCTTTTAACTTTTTGGTAGAATCTCTTCTCTTATGCTAATACTTTAACCGTATTCTGAAGTTTGAAGAATGGATCAACAACTACAAGATCAAAACAAAAAACTGGAAGAGCCTCAACCTCCAACCCAACAATTTAAAGTTATGAAACAACGAGCTGAAGACTTGAAACAGGATTTGGTTAAGGTGCAACAGAAAGTGAATCAATTAGGCGATAAAATTGAAACAATGCACGACACTGTGCATCAACTGGAAGCCAAAGCCAGACAAAAGTGGCAATAAAATTACGTGGCAAACTTTCAAATTACTCTATTAAAATGATCTCAACAACTTTGTCGTTTTAAATTGTACTAAAAATAGCCTACAACAAAGCTAGTCAATAAGTAAGTGGCGTGGTTTTGTCAATCTATTTATTAATTATGCATGATTTTTGTATTTATTCACTGTATTAGAATTACAACTATTAAGGCAATGTGATGCTAATTGTACATCGAAATCTTCAATATTCAAAATTAAAATTACCTATGATTATAGTATAAATGACGTTGATTTATTTTCACTTTTGGTGGACTTTCCTTATCTATTTAAGATAAAGAAGCGTCGTATATGAACAATGCTTCGTGGCCAACTGCAAGTAGAAACGGATAACCCTGGACCCAGGCAATATCATTGATATTCTGCGAAAGCATAATAATACATAATCATAAGTAAACAATATAATTTTACATTCGCTATTTGGAATTTCTATAAAATAGTCTTCTTACAGGATTTCTATGTTTCCAAATATGAGTGACAAAGTTGTCTCGCCATAGCTGGATAGTTCCAGAATTCCTGCTTAGTGAAGCAAATACTTTGTCATCACTGGGGTTCATCTTTATTGAATTAATTATTTGTTCAGGGACTTCATAGCATTTGCTGAAACAGTAGAATATTATGTATAAACACAAAATATATATACCAATTCAGAATACACTTCAAGAGAAGCTCTGCGAAGAGAAGAACTTACTTAGTTAAGACGTTGCAAGTATCGATTACTACAAATGATTCGGCAAATCCTGCAGCAAATATGTTGGAGTTACACAGAGACCATTCAGCAGAGAATACGTGTTGATGAATTAAATGAATAGAGCGAAAACAGCGATTTTGAAAAACATTAAAGAAACGGACCCATCCACTTGAATCAACTACCATTAATTGGTATGGCTCACTGCGATGAAAAGAGATGTAAACTCCTGTGGAATAAATATATTTAAAATTATACGAACTGGAGGCAAAGCAAACACAATTTTGAATAGTATGTCGTAGAAGCCAGGTACTCACCGTTATTTGGAATCTGAAAAATGGCAATTTTGGTTTGCTGCCGAATATCCCATACTACAATAGTTCCGAGATCTTGAATACAAGCCAAATATTCTTTTTCCGCATCAATTGCCAGGTGCGAAACCGGATAGTCATGCTCAAATCTAAAAAGTGACTGCAACGATAATGTACCAAATTAAATTGTTGCATTTGCATTACTTATTGTGGTAATAAACTCAAATTAAACATTAATACATGCATAGTTTATAAAAGAAATACAAACTCACCGAACTTTCTTCTTCTGCAAATTCTTCGACACTTAACTCTGATGGAATAGCATTAATGTTGCTTCCTTGAGCTTGGTCATAAACATACACCGCTTGCCCATCCCGAGTGGACAAAGCGTAGGTCAACCTTAGCGGAGCCAGGGTAAGTGAACAGTTCTGACTTATTGCAAACCCTTCCAAATCATTCGGTTGTGTGGAAAGTTCGTGAAATTTGACAAATTCAAAGTTTTCAGCAGTCTTTACAGGATCATCACCCTAAAAACATGAAAGACATCTACATTAATCCAAAAAATTCTTTAATTATAAATATTGAAATGAAATTGCGAATACCTTAATCTTAAGCAAAAACAGCATAATCTTCTGAGCACATTCCAGTACCACAATAGTCTCCCTTGTAACCGAGTTCTCCACAGTGTGCAACCTTCTTGGATAGTCCCCACAAAATTTAATCTTATGCATAGGTAAAAAATTATTCAAATCCTTTGCCCCACTTGAAGGATCCCCCTTCCAGTGCCCCTCCCCTCTTAGGCGTCCCCCAATCCCGGAACTTTGCAATCCACTCATGTCAATCCCAGAAAGTCCATGGAAGGAACTAGTTGGAGAAGTCATTTCCGACATTCTAAACATCGCACTGTTATCCCCATGAAGATGATGTTGGGAAGGGCCCATGCTATGCCTTCCTCTTATCGACTGGTCGAAGCCCGGGTATTGATTTAAAGACATGTCGAAATCCTGCTGCTGTTGGGATGATGTTGGTGACGCCAAAGTGTAATATGAAGTTGGAGCCGGCATCATTCTAATTCACTTTTGTTTCAATTTTAACTATTTCAACTCCAGTAATCAATCATTAACTAATTTACATATTAATTGCAATTAATTTTAATTAACTTTGCAGTTTACACCTGATTTCTGCTGAAAAATGCACTTTTGAGTGAACTTTGGAAGAGCTTTGAGTTTCTCGTTATGCAATACAAAAGTTTCCCGCTCGTTCGCTTCTACATCTACCTAGTATGCTTTCAAAAAATTCTGTGGGAGCCGCTTTGTGAAGTCCAACCAAAATTTCAATTCCCGCCTTAAAAATCCAACAGCGCAATTTAATTAAACACTGATTTAATTAATTTTAATTGTTAATTAAAATTCCACCTTTTCAAGTACAAAAATCAGCCTGTCAGACTCGTCTCCCCCTCCTTTGCCATTCAACAGCAAAGAATAATCTTGTGAAGTACAAAATTAAAAGGAACACTTTTTCGTCGTCAAACTCTACTACTTTCAATACATAGAGAGGAATAGAAAAACGTTTTAAAACGTATTTTTTTATCTTAGAAAATTAATTTGCATAATATTTTTTTGCAGATTTGCATTTTCAAGACTTTGTTGGTATTTTTTCGTAAGAAAACACGGGTTTCATACGTTTTCATGACGTATTTTTATACACAAGGAGTACAGGACTTTGTGCTTTTTTTTCGGCATGGCAGGAGCGATGAAGAAGCGAACGAGCGGGAAACTTTTGTATTGCATAACGAGAAACTCAAAGCTCTTCCAAAGTTCACTCAAAAGTGCATTT
>JAHZNK010000507.1:0-11464 GCA_027744615.1 Lepidocyrtus cf. nigrosetosus NNG-2020 | reverse complement strand
TGAGGAAATGCCATGGCCCAGCGGTAGTGTGCCAATTTTCATTTTCAACTAAAAAACTTAGCCGAACACCATGAAAAGTATTTTACTTAACTTACTTGTACTTATGTAGCCTTTTTTAATTAAATCTCGGATTCTCCATAAAAAGTTGAAGCCAATCTTTGCATCGTTAAACCTTTTTAATTGCATACTACTTAAGGTTGTAACTCCAACTCGTAACTCATGATTATGCTGATAGTTTCGTATTTATCCTAATTTTTTATTTCTTCAATAAGCTCTCTGTGTAGAGCTTGGAACATGTACTATTAAAGGAAAGGAAGGAAGTAAGCGCCTTTCTGGTTGCACGTATTTAACTTCATTCATAATTCTATGGAACATGACTCGTGTGCAAGTGGATAGATGGAATCCTTGTTTAGAATGTTGGATATTCGCGAATCTTACAAAGGAACTGGCTTGGGCTATGTTTATTAGGATTTTAGTCTATTATAACCAAAATATTCTAAAGTATTATTAACATTTTATCATTTTCTAAATATTCTTTCAAGACACTTCTATTCATAAATAAGGTAGAGTAGGTGATATAAAAGATTATTTCCCAGTAAATGTTAGTCACTGCTGTCATCTTCACCCTTATTCCAGTCTCCCTTATCACCATGAAGTAGTTGTAAAACAAGTTGTTCCATCGTTGTGGGCTTTGGACGAACAGCATGCTTTGGTTTGTGCCGAAAAAGGGGTTTATTCCCAAGATAATGATTGTAGTGGTGTTTTGTAAGGTCAGTAGTTGTCATACTAGGTCTAAAAGCGAAAACTTTCAATTCTCTTTCTGCTGTTTTTTCGGATGAGAAGAAACTTGCATCCATGAGTGCTCCATCCTTGTTTTGAAAATATTTTCGAATATAATTGCTCCAAATAAAAAACTCGTAAACCTTATAGGTTGCTAACGGCCACATTAGCCACCCAAATAAAAAACTTTGACCTTTAAACTGGCCCGTCAACCCATATTGCAGGATGCAAAAACGATAGCTTTGAGATAAAATTGCTGCTTTAAAGGTAAAATAGACAGGAATTAATTGGCAGCCCCACAAAACAACAATGGTAAACTTTGTGAAGATGTATCCTCTCTGCAAAAAGGGTACAAATGATTAAACAATTATTACTCTTATGTATAACTGGCTTAATGATCAGTAATTCTAAATCACAGAAGCTTACAAAGCAGCAAAGAGATATAAGTAAGATGCATCCCGATGCAGCAAAGAGTGCATTAGCTGTTATCGTTGTAATGATAAAATATTCTAGAACAAATCGAGAAATTGATTAAATCTTGTTTTCAAAACAAGGATGGAGCACTCATGGATGCAAGTTTCTTCTCATCCGAAAAAACAGCAGAAAGAGAATTGAAAGTTTTCGCTTTTAGACCTAGTAAGATGCATCCCGATGCAGCAAAGAGTGCATTAGCTGTTATCGTTGTAATGATAAAATATTCTAGAACAAATCGAGAAATTGATTAAATCTTGTTATTATTACAAAAGAATTCGGGTAATACTATTTCTTTGCAAACAAACGATTTAATAATGTAAATACCAAATATTTCACGCGTGACTCGTAGTTGATCGGTAAATAAATACTTTAAATAGTAATCTCTTCCACATCCTGTATCAATTTCGTGATCGTTTTCTCTTAAATAGTAAGCAATTTTGCTGAAAACTCTTGCCATTTTCTCGTAATCATATTCTTCTGGATCGTATATTGGCGGTCCTTGATTAAAAACATTAATAAGTATCAGTCTTACATTAGAATTTAGTTTTTTAAAAAGATATTTACCTAACGTTGTCGTTGATTCAGAAAACATGTCTATGTAATCACTATCAGTTTCGTTGACATTGAGGTCATTTAAAAGTCTACCTAACATCCCGTCAAGCCCTTGAAGATACTCTAGGCCTAAAGATTTATTTTTATGAATGTCCGGGTGTCTTCCCATGAATGGCTCGAATGTTATAAGAGTTATGCCAATTAAAACATTAATTGTATAATATACCTGTTGATATAATAAGCAAATGTTAAGCAGGTCTTTTCAATAATGAACTGTGTTATAAACGAATTAGTTAACGTAATTTATCATTTTACTATGTCAATTATAGCCAACCCTTCCATTGCTATGTCTAAAGGTATGTAGAAGCAACATGGGTAGTATTTGCATTTTATTAGGAACTCCTTTCTCCTTTTCAGGAACGCCTTTCTCCTTTTCAACTACTTCTTTCTCTTTATCTGTTGACTTTTTGTCTTTGTCATCGGTGTTTTTCTCCTTTTCTGGTTTTACTTTGTTTCTAAACCACATTTCAAAAATTCCTTTATGACAATTTACAGGACAAATTAATCTTATAACAAGAAGAAAAGTTTACGCATAATCCTACTCTTATTGTAGGGTTAATTTTGAATTGAAAATGAGATAATTAAACTCTACTGTTAACTTTTGACCTTTCAACTTTTAATAAATCCAAGTCAAAGTGAAAGTTCCGTTGCCAACCTTTCATAATTTGATTTTCTCAAACTCGTCATATAAATCATAAATACTGTTCATATACTGATATGCGTCAATCAAAACAGCATCTTTTTGGAAAGTAAAAGTTTTAAGTAATGCAACCAGTAACCAGGATCTCATATTTTTATGAAAAATCTGGAAGCAACAGAGTAAATGGAGAAAAATCTGAAGATGGTTAGCTGGTATAAGGAAAAACCTGAGCGATGATGGATGCTCTACTAATGTACATATAGTCATAATGGGAATCTACAACGACTTCAGTCTAACTCTGGACATCTCTCAGCAAATACATCGAACTCTAACAGGTGTCTAGTGGTGCTTCCAGTTCGGTGTATTTTGTATAAGCATTATAAAAATGCTCTTTTTTTCTGCAGTGAATCATTCTACCGGAGAAAGCGTCAGCGTAAGTAGCTATTCAAACCAATGTTAGAGAAGTGAAATGTCACTCGATTAGTGCCTCTGAATTCTGTAAATGAGGTTGTTTTGCTGTTAGTTGGCGGATGAGAGACATCCATTAATCAGTGCTTAAGGGTGAATAAAATAATATGTATTTTATGCAATTTTTCTTTAACGTTTGCGTAAACAGGTAAGCAACTAGTTAATCTTATTCTTTGATTTGCATGAAAAATTAGACACGGTAAATTTCATGTTATTCCATAACCTTCTAAGGAAAGGTTACTGTTCAAGGTATAAACAAAAAATATCCCGAACGCCTTTCAGTAGGGGATGGTTTCTCATATTAATAAATCGGTATCATGAGAGTGGTACGCATTACACATTCCACTAGACGTAGGGCATATACTTACAAAAATTAAACTTATCTAATAATCTCGCAGCATTGCTTTAGTTTTGATCATTCTCAATCATTATTCTTACCCATAAGCGTAAAGACAAGTGAAAGTTCAGCTTTGCATTAAAATTAAGCGTACGGGATGCTTGCGTCAGAATACCCCTTGAAATTATATATTGGCATGAAAAGACAAAATAAATAAATAAAAATGCTGCTGTGATCTACGCTCCTAATCAGAGAAAAGATTTTGCTTATGTATAAAAATTGAAATAACTGAATTGTAGATCCTAAAATAAATTTCACCTTGATTGAATATAGCTAATTCATACAAAAAAGAAGTATTTTTAACGCCATATTAGTCAAAAAAAATCAGTTTCATTTGTAAAAGTTTATTATAATGAAGTATTTATTGTTTCAAAAGGTGAGCAAAAAACTTTCTCCTCAACGGTTTGGCCTTTGTTTGAAGAAAGTTTGCATTACGTATTTTCCTTTTCTATACAAATTTTGTAAAAAAAATAACGACATATTATCAAAATTTACTGAATCAGAGTCCGTTTGGCATTTAATATCATTTTCAAAACAACAAAAATTATTAGTATTCAATGCCATAAAATTGCAAAATTAATAAAAAATGTTAGAGTTGAAACGTTATAGTGTATATGAAATTCTATCTGTCTGCTGTCTGAACAGTTATGAATAAAGAATCGTGCAGAATCGTTTTGATTAATTTACTTGAGGGTTGATATACCAAAAGAATTCTTAAGTCATTTTTAGTCACCGGAAATAATATTAAATCCATCAAAATTGTTTCAATATTTACGCAATCAATGTCGGCTTTAAAAAAATTCTATATTACCTATGTTGTAGTCGTTTTCTGTTTTAATGTACATAGTTTTTATCAAATCATTTACTAAAAATGTCTGTGTGGGTTTGGCTCGCAAAAAGTTTATAATCGGATTGTATACATAAATTTAATGGTTTCAGATTTAACATAAAACAAAATAAGGTACCAAATTGCAAATAGTTTTACCAGTTTAAGGCTTTCTATACATGTTAGTACTGAAAATGAGAAGATTTTTCATATTTTATTCGCATTTTACCCTTGTGTTTGTCAAAATAAGCTGAAAAAAACTTGTGTAAGTTTTCTCGTTTTGATTTACTCAGGCAAATAGGCTACTTTTTACTCTCCAACTATTCAGAGAGCAGGTGAAAAGGCATAGGGATTCCCTTTCTTTCTCCGCAGCAGCTCAATTCAATGTATAAGTGGATCGATATGGTTGCACGCCAACCGGTTGAACAACCAAGGAGATCAGAAAAAGGTATTTACATCAACAACATTCACATGAGTGTTATGAGAAAGCAGCGTGATTTAAGATTGCGATTTGCGATCTTTCTGTTCTGATCAGGAGAAAGAAATCATAGGGATTCCCTTTCTTTCTCCGCAGCAGCTCAATTCAATGTATAAGTGGATCGATATGGTTGCACGCCAACCGGTTGAACAACCAAGGAGATCAGGAAAAGGTATTTACATCAACAACATTCACATGAGTGTTATGAGAAAACAGCGTAATTTAAGATTGCGATTTGCGATCTTTCTTTTCTGATCAGGAGAAAGAAATGAATAATATGATGACATATAAACAACGCATTATAACAAGAGTGACTATGTTTCACTTATTTTCGCTTTATGTACCATCATCCCAGTCATCATACCGACCCTCATCGAACAAAACACACCAATCATTTTCTATTTTATTGAGTTGTCAACAAATGTACTTTTATGTCATGCATAGCTTTAGCTTCTTCTTATAATAATAATATGATCAGAGAGAGGAAATTGAATCTTGTTGAACGCTAATATAATAAAAATCTCCCAGAATCACAATAGTAGTAGTAATAAATGCTCTTCAAAAGAGACATTTTTTCTTACCTCTTTGTTAAAATTCAATGGAAATTTGACTTCCTTTAATTCGCTTTTATGCCCAATTTCACTTTGCTTTCTTCTTTCACTTCCAACCTACTCCTTGTAACTGCGTGTTTTATTAAAAAGTAACTAACAATTGTGAGATAAAGACAAAAATGATGTCTCTTTATGAACGTGAGGCATATTCTTATTAGAAATACCTACTCTGTAACAAAAAAGATCTTTGGCCTTGTACATAAATAACGAAAATTAACCTCAATTACATAGAAATCTAAAATTCAATTAGACTTGCTTACATATACTGTGTGCTTACACGGAAATACACGGGTAGTAATAAATATCTGTATAGTTATAAAAGTAATAGAAGTATAATGGTGGATAAAGTAACTAGTAATATGGAAGACTTTATCAACTTATCGAAAGAAATATGATTACCTTTCGTTTACGGTCATTAAATTATGGTCCATTAATAACTTTATGAATTCTTTTTTATCGTAAGTGCTTGTTCGAAAGCATTAATGTAGGGGTAGATATCAAGACTGATATTAAATTAAAAATCATAAAGTTAATTAAATATTCTCGTGGCCACAGCGTTATTCCATAGCTTCGTTTCTATTTGAAATATAATCTGAAATAAAAGGAGAATCACCACGTTACATTTTAGTAAAAGTTGTAACTTGACACTAGATTAACCTCGATTCGGATTTTAGAGTAACTTATGCTAAACTTGTTCATTTTTAGTTCTAATATTGTTAGGTTGAATTGTATTATAATTTATGATACCTCTATTGATAGGGCCTTTGTATTGCGTTAATAATTTCTTTGGAATTATAATTCACAACTCAAAGCATAAATTAATATCATATTTTAGTAAACGTACGTAAAATGGTAGAATGGCCAACTCGTCCTTGTGAATCTCTAATATATTCTTCATAGACTATAGCTTTCTATATAGATTTCATTCGTATCTATTACTTCTATATTTTATTTATACGAATTATGTAGAGTGCGTATGAGTAGCTCAAAGGCAACTAAAATAAAATTTAAATATCCAATGCAATGCCATGCAATTTATTGAAGATTATAATTATAAATTAGCAAGAAAAAGGCTGTACATTCATCATATTCATCAGTACATCAAATATTTAAGCTTGTAAACAATCTATAATTTTAACTAGAAGTTTTCACCGAAATGCACGGTTCAATTAAGCTTACCTCAAAATCCCTCTAGACATAATGAATTTAGAAAATTTAACGTACTTGAGCGGTTATAATAATAAATCATTGATTCTCAAATCACATGTATCTGTTTGCTGTTGAACTATCTAATTTTCTTCGTAAATTTAAACTCATGCAATACTAAAAATTGTCGTTATTGATCAAAAAGCTGAGTATTCAACCACTTTTCAATCAAATTAAGAAATTGTATCAATTATCGTTTCGGTATATAAAGGCAAGATAACATAAGAAACTATTAGTCATCATAATGCAGAAAATAGTTTTGGAAATCTTTTTAGGAAAATGTTATCCGATTATATGCTCTCAGTATTTGGGATTTGCAAAAAAAAGAACAAGAGAAACAACAAAATTGCGGCATCATTATTACCATCAAATCACAAACACAACCAATCTTCGATAGATTATGAATACATGTTGACTTCAGATAATGATGGAATCAATTTTCCTTATTATTAGAGACATGGTTGACAACTGAAGAGGAAAACTTAAGTCTGGACTAGATAAAAAGGTCAATGCACATTTTCATTGGAGAAAACAATTCTGTAAAAAAGTTGAAGTGAAAGTGGGAGAGAAAGTAAATTTTGAAAATGGAAGGGTTGCAAGGCCAGACGGATGACATACAAAGGCCAGAAACTCCAAATGAAAATAACAAGGCAGAGAAACAGAATAAATGTTGCTCCCCTATCTCTGAAGAGGAAAAACCAAATTCTACCAGCCAAGTGGGGACACATCCTATTTTTCGAAGGGAAGAAAAGAAAACATCTCCGGCGAAAGTTTTGCGTCTAAACTTTATACTTTCAGAGGAAGCCCAAATAAGTTCTACGAATGATGATGTTCAGTCTACCTTATCTAATAACATTGCTGATGAAGCTACCGTAAATCAGGTTATGACCGATGCCGATATTGTTGGCGAGGAGGAGGAAGAGGACAATGAGAAGTACACAAGTGATTCCACCCTGGCAACATCAACATTCATTAAGGACTCTTCAAAGGTTTCTTTACCCAATGAATCTGAAACTAAAGATAGTGAAAGTGAAGCCTACTTGGAAATCTCATCTCATAATGTTACAGATAAATTGGACAGAAAGTGTCATAATCTTTCAATTGCTGAGCTTCGAAAGAAACTCAGTTTTTGTCCAATATGTCGAATTCAATACAGCAGTCATAAATTAGCTAACATGTGTTTGTCAAGGCATGGAAAAAGGCAATGTTGGCTGTGTTTGGAAGTTCTATCTGCAAAAAAGGATGACTTTTGCAAACATTCCATTGAGTATCATGCAGTTTCCACCTCTGGAGACATCGTTGGTACGTAATTGTACAATTTTATACAACTTTACAAAGATTTTCTTGCATATAGGTATAATTATTGCAAAATCGCATAATGCCCCAACATGTGCATAGATATTCATAAAAAAATATTTTGTCATTAGGCTGCCCTTACTGTGGTAAATGCTTTGACTTTCGACAAGGATTAAATCAGCACATTGTAAAAATCCATTTCTCCGAAAGTATTTCTGACATGGATGCGGTGGCATCATTAAGTCCCACAACTCTGGTTGACATTTTCACAGGAAAACCTAGAAGCTATTCGTCTTCAGCTGAAGATTTTCAGTCAAAGCAAGAGCTTACTAATGAAGAAGTCGCATATTCATTTGAACAAAGGAATTTCGAAAACAGTCCAGTTACATCAAGCATCGCAAACGATAACTTACTGCCTCCAAATGCAGATAACTCTCAGCGTCCATTATACCAAAGTGAGAAACAGGTTGATGGGATGATGCATCCAGGTATTAATATCGGAAGTAATGAGACGCAATCATCTGATTTAAATAAGCACACGATTCCAAATGATACTTTGGCAAGACCATCAGTGATAACGTTATCTTCCGGAATGTCTTCATCAGTCAGAAAAATTGTATGTTCCACCAGAGCAGCCGTTGAGCAGTCTCGATTTCAAGTCTCAGTCAGAAATATCAGACTCATTATCATTTGACATTATTTCTTCACAGCATCATTTACAGCAACAAAAATCAAGTTTATCTGCATTACCCAATCAAAACGTATATTGCCCAGAAGAAAACAACGTGGAGGTAGTGGAAAACGCAGGTTTCAAATTTCACAAAGAATCTTCCAGCTTGGGTTACGGTTTTAGCCATAATCCAAATCCTTTTACAGGCCAAATGAGCAAAGTGATTTCAGACCCAGAGAAATATGAGCCAGCATTGTACCCGGAGTTCATGCAGACGAAAAAACATCTTGGCGGAAACGATCTCATCGGCAATTTCTGATTTGAGTACATCTCCTTATGAACAGGTCATCATTACTCGAATAAATTCACCCCACATGGAGAGAAAGCAGCACCAGCAGAAATTCCTCCAAGATGATGTTCATCACTTGCAACCACTTCAGCAATCATTTCAACATTCAACGTACACTGGGGCAAGTTGTTCTACTGTGACCCCACCAACCACGTCAAATACGCATAACACGGGAAATTCATCAGGAAATGATAATTTAGAATCTGTTTATTCAGATGTTCTAGAATCGACTTCAGCAATTTACCCAATGAACTTGCGAGATTCTGACCCAATTCCCACTTCAGATTATGGGAATGCCGACAGCACTTTATCGCCATCAGCTCAGTCAGTGTCATCATTTTCCTCTAGTGCGACAACTTTGAACGTCCCCGAAAATACCGGGAATTGTTTAAAGAACGGAAATTGTTTAAACCAGGAAATTGAAGGGAGCTATGTCAGAAATAATTCAGTTTCTTCAAAATATACTGATAACTGCGGTGTTAAAAGACGGATTCTTATTAAAGCTATGTGGGAGGAGCATAATCAAATTAAAAAACCTGCGTTATTCTACGAACCATTTTTACATGATTTAAACAACGGCGAGGGCGAGACATCTATTATGAATAGCAACATAGAACATCCCCATTCAGTGAGCTCCACACTCTCACATTCACCAACATTACATTCCCCGTCAGTAGAGATGCAAAATACTACGGCATTTCATGGATCTGACAACAGAGAAAATTCCCTCTTACGCGAAAGAACTGGAATTGAACAACAAAAAGGCCATTATTTCACTCCAAATCAATCTCAAGGTGAAATGATTAAACACGCAGGAACATTTTTTGAACAGTATTTAAAACAAGACCGAAACAGCACAGGGGATCCTTATAAACTCCTTGAATTAATACGTCCAGTAAAACCACCGGTATTATCCTCAAATGTATGTCACCAAAAGGATCTCGAAACAACCCTGTCGAGTTGGAATGCGAATAATTTTTCATGTGCTCGTAATACACAGGGTAGGACTTGGAATAATGGAGGTGGGGAAGTTCGAACAGTTGATGAATGTATGCCTCCACCACCGCCGCCACCTCCACAGCGTCTACCTCATCAATGGCAAGCACCTGTTCCAACTACTTCAATGTTTCCGCGCCCACAATTTTCGACAACCCATCCACTATATGCACGGAAAGCTCCAAATCCGGCATTTTGGGATAATTTAAGAGCGCGTTTACTTGCACAAAGCTCTGTTAGATGTTTGCCAAAAACCGGGAATAACGAGTCTTTCACCCGAGGCTCGTGCCTCCCAAAGGAAACCATTTCTACATATGGTGGAAACTTTGCAAATTTGTCAAAGGTAGAGGTAGAAAATGTCGTTGTGAAAAACCCATTTGAGGAAGAAGCTAGTAATATTTTATCAAAACCTACTGCTAATGACCTAAATTCCCCTTCCCCTAAAGTACGAGATTTCGGGACCACAGGCAACTTGAAAGGTAATTGAAGGCAAAGATTTCTAAATATTTGATGTAAGCACCAACTATGATTTTTATCGATGATACATAATATGGTTTAGATAAAACTTCTTTGCAAACACAGCAGCAACCAGGGGAGCGTCAATTCCAAGGTTTTACAAGAAATTCTAGCAGTATCACTTCGTACTCAACTCTATTGCTGCCACAGACATCGTCATCAGAAGGAAATTTCAATGATTTTCGACATCCTAATTTGATGATGGCAGGGCATTCTCAGATTTCATCTAATATGCCACCACCACCACCACCGCCCATACAATTGCCAACTCCAGCTGCAGTGATGGCAAAAGCGCGACAGCATTATCACAACCGAAATTTCTTAAATGAACAACGCCTTGCTTTATATGACCCGATGCGATATTTCAACTCGCCGTTTTACAATAAGTACACAGAAGGATATACCCAACTGCTTCACAAATTGCACAAATTAAACAAGTCAAAAACTGCAAGTAATGATAAACACTAATTACACCTGTCCAATTGGGGTTACGTGAGAAAGCTAATCAAGATGGTAAGTTTTAGGAATCTCAAAATAATATTATTGAAGTGTATATCATTACTATTTAGCAACATATTCTTACTTATTATTCTAGGTTTATTGATGAGCTGTTATGCTATATAATTTAAAAAATAATACATAGGTATTTAATGTGAGTTTGGCTCACAGATAGATGATAGATAAACTCTACCCTAGTTGAATTCATGCTTTGTATGTCCGCATTTATATTTCTAATGAAACGAATTGAATTAATGTACTTATGTATTAATTTCGTAAGCAGAACCTTAGGAAAATATGAATAGATAAGCTAGCTAAAATTAATTTCCTTACTTAAATTCTTCAGGGAAATTGAAAGGGGAACCAATACACTTACATAATATACACTGTGTACAATAGAAGTGGTTCAAAGGGGGAGCTTATTAGAAACTGTTTGATGAGCTCATATATGAATCCACAGATAAAGTTATTTTGATATACGAAAAAATGATTAGATTTAAATACAGATTTTAAAATATCAATAAAGTCAATTTTTACAACGATCCGACGTCCTTCCTATTACGATTCCGAATTGAATAATGCCCTAAACCCTGAAATGTTTACACAACTTGCCAATTTTGTACTAAAAATACAAAGCTGCTAACATT
>JAHZNK010000505.1:0-10837 GCA_027744615.1 Lepidocyrtus cf. nigrosetosus NNG-2020 | reverse complement strand
CTGATTCAGAGAATAATATTGATTTTACAAAATCTCTGCATAGCCTGAATTCATTTGCAAATAGCTGGCGTATTTATGTTAAAGTTAATTTAGTTCCATCCAACAAAACAAAATTAACAAAAGTTTATTTCTTACTTTCGAAAAAAAACATTTGCAGTAAATTGAGGAATATTTATACAAACAAAAAGTTGTTTTATGCATCAGAACAACATGGAAAATTCATAAAAATGCATCCAAACATCCAGTGCTCAAAAGTAAAATTTAAATAAAATAGTAGACACAGACACAATATTAATAGGTTACTTTTTGAGTTGCATAGTTTACATTGCATATTTTGTAACTTGGTCTCATTGATTAGTTTTTGGAGCAGGAAGTTTTTAGCAAGTTTTAATGTGTGTGCCGCTCAATATTTAGGAAAAAGTATTAAACAGAAATAGCTTTTTACTAAATTATTGTTCTTTATAAACTTGATTGCTTCATTTAAAAATCAAAACCAGGAAAAATCTTCTTTCTGTTTTAATAAAACTTTTTTCTATGAGTATCGATTGAATTTTTTTTATACTCAAAATTTATGACACTGATTTAAATGATGTAATCAAATTTTTAAATCCAGATAATTATATTTAAAATTAATAACTCTCTTTTGTCTTGAAAAGGTTAAGAATTTATTTCGCTGTTTCTAAATATGCCCAGTGGAATAGGTCGAAATATAATTTTCATTTACCAACTTCAGCTTTTGTACAATTTTAAGTATTCCGTACCCAATAATATGTAAATTATACCGCAACTTTTCAACTCAGCCTGCGATATTTATCAAATTTATATAATTATTAAGTTATTATCTGAAAGATTTTTTAGTGCAAACAGCTACCCGATTCTATCGCATCGGTATTCTAAAAAACATTCGTTTCATTACAAAATAAAAATTAAAAAACATGATTATAATTATTTAATAGAACTATGGAACATCAGGGAATTACGATAAATCAGCAAAAGAATTATAAGATTAAACTAGCACAAAAGCGATTTCAAAAACATAAAATATTACGTAATTATGTACCTATACAAGCTCACAAAAATGCTATAAACCTAAAAATACTACAAAAATTGAAATAACAAATATAAAATAAATTTAATTCATGCATACGCAAAGAAAATAGAATGATGCTTCTCTTCAAACATTAAAACGAAAAAAATTGTAGCACACCTGAAACAATTTTTAAAAGCACAGGATCTTGTTTTGCTCTTTCTCTTGCTTCCTCTAAATCAGAATAATCAGTATCTTTGCCCCAATCTTTGTTGTATTTTTTAATTTCTCGGAGTATTGCTTCCGTGTTGGATGGTTTAACATTAGATAGAGCAATTTTGAAGTCACCCTAGAAAAAGTACATTATTTTTAAAAAAATCATTTCAATCTTTATTAAAAATTATAAATAATTACCATTGTTATTTCTCGCAAATTATTTTGTGACAAAGTAGATGCTATAAGATCTTCAATTCCGTCGTGTTGCTGCAACTGTTCCCTGCATGGCACCATACCTGCGTCCGCAACCAAAAGTGAAATATCGGCTCCGGAATATCTAAAAAATAAAGCATAAAACCAATTATAACCAAAAAACGGATTTGTTTCAATTAAATATGTTATATGCTTTACTTGTCCGTTTTGCGTGCTAATTCCTTAATGTTTTTTTCTGTCAAAGTGTTAGTATATGAATCAATGTAATAGCGAAGTAAGTGTTTCCTGTCTTCTACATCAGGCAAATCGACATGAACACGTTTTGGAAACCGGCGGAGAAACGCATTGTCCAACGAACCTTACAAGTAAACATAAATATTAAGTTAAAAGATAATTTTTTTATATTTATTATATTGGTTAGTTACCTGGCCGATTAGTGTTTCCAATGACCACAATTCGTTTATTTGGATCAGATTCAAAACCGTTCATCTCTTCCAAAAGCTTATTTTTTATTCTTTTTGTACTGTCAGTTTGCTCATCACCTCGTGCGCCACACAAAGAGTCGCATTCATCTTGAAAAATAACATGACCTGTTATTAATATTGTAAATTAAATAAGCAATATATAAATCAACTTACCAATAAACACCACAGCTGGTGCGTTTTCTCTGGCTACTTGAAACAAAAGCGTAATATTTTTTTCTGACTCTCCATGATATTTTGAAATCAAAACTTCAGTTTTCACATTAATAAATGTGCATTTAGTTTCTCCTGCGACTGCCTGGATAAGCCTTGTTTTTCCAACCCCTGATGGCTAGAATTTATTACGAACATAATATTCATTATTATTATACAAGATGAAATAGTGAAAATTTGGTTTAAATGTTACACTACTACTTACTCCGTATAATAACACTCCTGTCCATGCGTTTCTTCCCTGTGGCGCATTCTTATAAAGCAGAGGAACTGCTACCGCCTCTTTTAAAACATTTTTTGCATCTTTTAGTCCAATTACGTCAGAAAATCTGATGGTAGGTTTCTCCATTACTATACATGCCATTAATTTTTCCCTTAATTTAGCCATATCCTCATCTATGGGTTGATGAACAATTGATTTACGTTGATCTTGTTTGAAGATATCTCCGGAATAATGAGCTTTTTCGAGTGAGTTTGTCATAAGGTCTTTTGTAGTAAAGTTTAATCGCTGTTCTTTGGTTTGTTCGCAATCTTCTGCAGATGCAGCGGTAGACGTGGTTGGAAGATTAATTGACAATTGTCTGCTGGAATTTCCCAGTTCATTATTGAAATGTTGAACCTGAGGTTTCAATGATGACTGCAAACTAAGCTCCCTGTGCTGCACGTTTGATATGGCATCAGTAAAACGTTTTCCTTGCAGTTGCATGAAATCAAACAGAAATTGCGATCTACTCACTACCAATGAATGGTAGTATCTCACTTCCAAAATTTGTTCAGGTGATAGTCGAGATATGTTAATATCTTGAAGTTGTCTTTGTGTTTCAAGGCAAATATTTAAAGCTTCATGATAACTTTGCCTTTCTTCAGCTTCATTTGCTTCTTCTTGGAATCTAGCAACAACGTCGTTGTACGAAATAATTGATAAAGTGCTCAGGTGGTGTTCCATTTTTACCTAAATAAAATATAATAAAATTATTTTTTAGTTTAGTGTATTATAATTTAAAATTAAAGCAAAGTAAATCTATTCTATTGTTATTACGTTTTCAATGGCACGTCTTTTCTATTGGTACTGAATAAATAAGATGAGTTTATTTACATATGTATTTACAAGCTAAAGGTATTTACAAGATGTTTATATGGTTTTTTATTAGTTTTTTTGAAAATATAAGCGGGACTTCTCCTGTCCTTCTTTTTTAACATTATCAACAACTTTTGAAGTTGTCCAAGTTTCAAGTTTTGTTTTTGCCGAAGTGCGATGAAAGTGCCAGCCATTAGGAAAATGTCTGTTAAGAGATTCTTTAACTACCATATTTGCCTCTTCTGTGTAAAAAGGAGGACCATTGTATACAATGAATGCGTCCTGGGATAGTTTTGTAAAATTTAGGGCTGGCCGATTTTCAGAAATTTTCTTTACAACAGACCCCATTGATTCAACACAACTTTCAGCACGACTTCTAAGAACAGAACTCAAATACAAATCTGCAGCAACATCAATTTCCTGCTCATGTTTGTTGTTAATAATGTGTTGATATATATGCTTTTCCAGCTTCTCTTGATCTCTTGAATGTTCTCCTCCTCTGCTCATCATTTTATCAAACTCCTTTTTAACCAACAATGTAAGTTGTGTATACTGGAACTCGACTTCTGCTTCGCACAGATCTGTTTTTATTGAACCTCCGTCAATGCACTGTCTAAAATATTGAATAAATTCTTGTGGAACTACTCCATCGTCTGCATTTGAAATCATGTTATCCAATTTAAAGGAAGCTGCACACAAATCATTAATATTGGATCCACAGCTGTATTTAGTTTTTCTTTTTAGACAACCTTCCTTGAACTTATTAATGAAGGTTGTAGCTTCTTGTTTAAGATTAACTAAATTCTTCATGTAAGCCATGTCTTCATCCAAAATTTCTGAGACAGATGTGGACGTTACATCAGTCGATCTTGTTTGTTTAGTTGGGTGAGCTTTAGCAGTTATTGCAACGCCGTGGAAAGTGCTTTTTTCACAAAACTCTTTTGTTGTTTGTTGTAATTGTACAAAATGCTTGTCCAGGTTTAACTCTGAAGTTTCTGTATCAGGTAAACTCTGAACCATATCCATCAGTGTTTGCAAAGTCTCGTCAAAATGAGTATCAATTCTCCAGCCAGGTTTTCCAAGGGTTTGAACAGAGCCAGAAAGTTTACTGATTTCGTTATAAATATCCAGTTGAAATGCTAAGCTACTTGCAAATCTAAAATTATCAATATTAGATATAACGTCTCTAGTTTGATACTGTTCTCGTATCAAGTTGTAGTTTCGCGTAAAATTGAGCAGAGATTCATATTCATTTGCTGCAAAACGTGTTTGAGACGATTGGATTGGGGCATACAATCTTTGTTCATGTTCCGCAGCTAATTCCTTCATCTCTACGTATTGCTTACCCGATGTAAACAAATCATTTAGAGTATGGACCACTCTTTTAGTTTTTGTTAAAAAACTGGTTGAGGGCAATGCATTATAACCATCTTTAACAGCTCTTTCGATAATATGGGATGGGTCCCATTCAAATGACAGCCAACCTTTGCTTTCATCCTTAGCTTGTGGAAAATATTTCTTTAGGTGAGCCGGAACATTCTCGTGGAAATACTGACCATCAAAGCAGCCCCCAACACACCGTTCTTTCATTACATCGTCTGACATTACAGTTTGCACACTTAAAACGATATCATCCGCTAGACTTTTTCCATCCAATTTTTTTACTTGTTTGTCTTCAACTAGAACGTCTGTAATTTTACCATTAATATAAGCTACAATTCCAACAATTTGTCCTGCAGATCGCGTTGCGGTAGCGGTATATTTGTCTGCAATTATTGCAAAAGGAGTAGATCGTCCAGTTGCTGGGATTTCAGCCAGCAAATTTTTTCGAAGAGTATCTTGTAACGTAATAAACAGAGAGTAGCCAAATTTAGCACAAAAATCATCAGAATGATTGATATCTCCAACTTCCTGGTTTCTAAGAGAGGCCGCGGCAACTTTTCTTTCATAAGCTTTGTAGGAATGATCCTGTGTTATAGATTCATATGCAAGTGACCCCAATAATAAACCAGTTTGTTTTTCTTTTTCTTGCCAATTAACTTTGTCCATCATTGCGGATACGTCTCCATGTTGTACATTGGTCATGTGATGTTTTACATTGAGTTTTAAATTTCTAAATTCCCTGGGCTGAATATCATTGGTAAAATCAGTTCCAGTGGAAGACAAATATGTGAAAACGCCAGTAGTCTTTCCCGCTTTAAAACACAGTTGACAGCGTAATTGTGTGAATGTTTCATTGTTAGGTGCATCGTTACCTTTATGTTTGGAAAGAGACGGGCAAGCTTTTATGAGTTGCTCAATTGATTTTATTTTTTTCGAAGTCAATGACTTCCTCTAAACCTTCTGTTATTTCTTCGTTTACTGATTGACTGGTTTTTGGTTGCAACGAAAGATTTTCAAGTAGATGAGTAGTGCGGCAGACGTTATGCTTTATTTCACTTATGTCTTCTTCAATTTTGATTAATCTTTCATTGTCAGAGAAATTATAGATTTTGCATGTGTGTAAATCCGGCTTGTGTTGGGATTATCTCAGAGGATCCTAAGGATACTTTCTCAGCGCTATCTGTTTCTGTACTGCCGGATAAATGGCTTTCAATATCATCATGCTTTCGCTTGCCTTCTTTTGACGATAAAGTTTGACTTTTTACTTCCAAACTCTTTGCTTCACCAGATTGTTGGTCACTTAAGCAAAGTATATCTTTTTTCAAATTCTGATCTACATGGGGAGTTTCTGCCAAACCACTGCTTGTTGGGGCCTCTCTAGTTTGCAAATCCTTTAAATTATTATCTTCAAGCTTTTCATCAGTTTCATTTTTTGCAGTTGTTGGTGTTACTAAAGATACGTGTCGATTTTGATAAAAATCGTCTTCATCTTCGTTCAAGATTTTGTTCATCTTTTCAAAGTCAATTTCGCCACTTTCTAACTTTTCTGTCAATCGATTAATTTTTAATCCTTGCATTGCAAAAAATTCTTGCTCGTCAGAGACCTGTCTTCGATGTTCTAAATTAATTACATCTAATACGTCGCCTTCTACCTCTTGATCTGAAACGTTGTATCCCTTCACGAAACGCCAAAAGTTATTTTTTGCACCGTCGGTGAAATCAATTTCAGGGTGAATAACCTTATTTATAATCGGTTCAAAATGTTTTGCATGAAAAAATAACGGAATTGGTCCTCTCTTTTCTGCTCCTTGAGATGCATCATATATAACACTATTTCGTTCTTTCCACCTGCAACTTTTATTATTTAAATTTGTTTCAATTGTTACGATGGGACGCTTTAATATGTTGCTGTAGATATACATACTACAATCATCTCCCCATCCTTCCTGACACCCATACAAAATTGCACTTTTAAACATTTCGTCATAACTTCTTCCAAAAACCCTTTCAGCCTTTTTTATATCTACTTGATTTTCCAGCAAATGTTTCACCTGCGTCAGCCTAAATGCCATTTTCAAATCTTCAGATCCAAAATACAAGTTGGATATAGCCCCATGCAAACAATCTCCTCCCGCTACCGTTCGCACTACTCCAAATTCTGATCTTAATTGAGCAGGTATTGTTGCGTCGTTTGAAGACATTTTCGTATCTTTATTCCAGATTAACGGACCACAATTTTTAGCAAATGCTTCAAACTCTTCAACATCCTTTTTAAAAGGTTGAAGTATCTTTTCATAATTTTCAGGAGTAGCATCTTTCAGTTTCGAAAATACTGGTTGCAAGTTTTCATTTGATAACTTGTTTTTAAATTTAGTTAAATTTGAAGAAAAATCTGAATCCTGGAAATGATCACCCTGTGAATAAATTTATTTTATTTGAAAACGTTGTCGGTTGGTAATAAGTTTTTTAAAAAAATTTTATGTACCTTGGCATCAAATTGTTTAATAAGCTGAGATACTTTTGGAGGTTTTTCAACATGAGCGCTACCACTACTGCATTTTGGAATTTTTGGAACAGACATAAACCTGGATGGTTTAGGGGCGGGTGCATCATCCCGCTTTTTATCTAATGTAATATTTTCTGCCTAAACAATCAATAATATATTTTCTGTGATTGGTTTGAAATGGATTCCAAAATTACATAGGTATTTCTGTAATTGCTAACCTTGTCTTTCACAGAAAAAAGAAGGGTTGGTTGAGATGCAGGTAACTTTTCAACCTTTTCAAATTTCCATAAATGTTTAGGCACGGTTGGGTGACGCTTCTCATTATGATAAGTAGTGCTATCTTTATTTAGCACTTTTCCGCAGTTAGGTGTAGTTTTACATAAAACTGATTGCCTATCTGTTCTATCTGTTCTAATTTTTTTCTTAGCTGGATCGTCCTTTTCATTTTTCTTTTGCTCTTTATCGTTTGAATCATCTTTTTCCTTCTTTTTACTTCTGACAACAAAGGCGTCCATTATAAAAAACTTCCAATCCTGTTAAAACTATTTATATTTATATATAAAAATTTTTTTAAAAAAAGTGACAGATATCTGTCCGTCCGTTTCCGCGATAACTCAAAAAAGCCTCAACAGATTGGAATAAAATTTGGCAAGCTTATAGATTGAAACCTTGGAATCAGCTGTAGAGTTTTTCAGTAATATTGAACTAACGGTTAGGCCGAACATATGCAAATGAGTAAAAACGCCAGCTATATGTAAATGAATTCAGGTCTTGGAAAGCTTTTGTAAAATCAATATTATTTTCTGAATTAGCATACAAAGTTACCCCAATCCCTACACCAATTTGAAGCTTCAGCGTTTATTTTGGAATTTTAGTACTGATTGAAAATATGAAAATGTGAGTGATTGGGACCCCCGCCAAATTTTTATTTGTGAACGGATTTGGCTGAAATTTTGAACAAACGCTCTTAACATGATTCCTTTTAGGCCTTTTTCTCTGTTTCTGAATAACTTTTAAAATGTTTGAAAATTTTAGGTTTAGAATTTGGGTGAAATTTCGATGAAAAGATTTGTTCCCGGACAGACTTTAAATTGCAAACTAATGACTAATTGCGTCAATTTTTGACGTTTTAAGTAAAAATTAAACGTTTAATAATGTATTTAAGGCTAAAATAAAAGTCGGAAGTTTTACCCAAAAATTGACCAACTTTTCAAACTGTAATTTCTCCGGCAGTCTTTAAGTTATTCGAAAACTGAGACAAAGGCCTAAAAGGAATCATGTTGGAAAGCTTTGGTAAAAATTTCAGCCAAATCCGTTCACAAATAAAAATTTGGCGGGGGTCCCAATCACTCACATTTTTATTTATACAATCAGCACTGAAATTCAAAAATTAATTCTAAAGCTTCCAATTGGTGTATGGATTGGGGTAACTTTGTATGCTGATTCCGAAAATAATACTGATTTTAAGAAAGCTCTGCAAGACCTGAATTCATTTACATATAGCTGGCGTTTTTACTCAAATATTTTTGCAAATTTGCAAAAAGTTTTTTTTAAAAAATCGATTTTTTAAAAAGTATTCTAAAAAATCTTGCATCTTTTAGTATAAAGGTTTAAATAGATATAGTCCTTAGGTTTAAAATATTATAGACTTGAAAAAAGTTTAAACTTTTTAAGATAGTGTCTACGCAGGCTTGCTGCCTTTTATTTTAAAAGGTTATTGCAATCCAACATCTCTATGAACGTGCAATAATAAAAGACTGCACACCAAACACAACAATGTTCCTAAAAAGGAAAATGAATTTTTTGTCGCCCGCAATAGGCAATATACCTTAATTTAGGAAAAACTTGCTTCTTTGCAACTTAATGACTTTATCTTTGTTATTTAAATTTCTTAACCGTCACTCATAACGACGAAAACGATAGACCAAAATTTCTGAAAAACGATTGACTTCTTAAAATTGAGCATTTGCATCTGACTGGCAAATTTGAAATTTCTTTGCTTTGTTAAGGCTTTTTTTAATTATGGCGTCTACAGTCAGACAGATGGATAGACAGACCATTAATGCTTAACCAATACCAGCTTCACTGCTTTCAGCTAGCAATAATTGTAAAATATAGGCTTAAATACAGATTACTATACCGTTAATCTAAAGTAATGTCTACGCATATTTGCAAAAAAAATCTTGCAAAGAAATACGAGTTTCTGATGATGTTGGAGATTATTGCAGCCTAGTAAGTAGTAAACGCAAGAGTTTCTTTTATTGCTTCTCTATATACAGGACTATTTAATATCCAAACAAGTATCTTTTAAAGAGTCGCAAAATATATGCATAAAGTCAATAAACTTGACCTGTAATGAATTACAATGGATAAAAACAGGCATTTAGATCGCCAGTGTTTTGGTATTGCAGTTGCAACTATTTTCGGCTGCGTCTGCATCCGCCGCACCCTCTCTTAATTTTAAAAAAGAAATATTTTATGCAGATACGACTATTTAGGTTTTCGAAACGCAGAGAGAATAAATAATAAATGAAGATTGTTCGAGGAATGAATTGGCTTCTGACAAATCCCAGATTAACCCTTTTCTCATTTTAAATGAGTCCAGAGTTATTGTTTAACACAAAATAAGTAGATGCTTCTTTTACAAGTTGTCTAAAATTGTTTTGAGGTGAGTTGACTCCAAAAAAATGAACTTTCTACCTCTTTCCCTTACTTCCCAGAGAAAAATTGGTGAAAAGTATGAAATGATTGTTTTAAATAATCACAAAACTTTTTTATGCATTCCTGCTAATAAAAACGGTAAAAACGCAAGAATACCCTTAAATGCAAATTGTACACATGATGAGCATTTGTATGAATGAACCGTTTGAGTTTGCAATTGAAATATAAAGATAAAATATTAAAAAGTTTTAGTTTTTACACATGAATTGAACAAAGTGGACAGGAGAAGGAAATTTTGAAAGTTTGATAAACGCAAAAAGTCCTGCTCACTCTGAAAAGTAATAACCCTTAAGTGCGCATTGGCTTAACCTTTAAATAAACAGCCGCAAGCCTGCGTAGATTCTAGCAATAAAATTTTTGAAACTTTCAACATTATTTTAAACTATTAAAAATATTTAGAAACTACGAAAATATTTACATTATTTGCCTGCAAGCTATTGCCGTACGAATGATATGCTACTTGCCATAGCTTGCAGTATTAAGTTTTCTAACATTCACTTCTAAACGCGTAACGGTTAGCCCAACATTGCTGAAAAACTACACAGGAAAATCCTCAGGTTCATAACTTACTGCTGCTCTATCAAATTTGGTTGCGAAAAAATCAAAACTGGCTTTTTAAGCTGCTAATAATAAATTTTAAAATGTTTCATTTTGCCCTAATCTTTATGTCCAATGATGATTCAAAGTAAGCTTCATGGCTTATAAAGATTCAAGTTTAATCATAATCTTCCTTTAATTAATTATAAACAAGAAAGCAGCAGAAGTGGATTAAACCGTTGCACTCGTAAGTTTTCTTACTCTTCTGAGTCAGTTTGACTTTTTTGTCAAACACTATATGAACTTTGTTTATTGTTTAAATAAACTGAGCATTTAAAATCTTACCTTGTCTGAAGCTACCCGGTGGTACAGTTACAAAATCAGGAGGAGAAAGGATGACCTGGCTTCTGACAACGTTTCCAAATTTCAAAACTAGATTTTCAAAATAAAATAAAATAAAT
>JAHZNK010000504.1:0-19536 GCA_027744615.1 Lepidocyrtus cf. nigrosetosus NNG-2020 | reverse complement strand
AAAGTGGAGGAAAAGCAAGGAAGCGTCACAAAAGCATCATTGTCAACTAACTTTATCCTTTGTGTAAAAACGAAACAACCATAAATACAAGAAGAAGTAGGTGTGAGTTAAACGGTATGTTCTTATCTAACAAGACCCATAATGTAGTATCTTTCTTTAAGTAAATGGATCCATCTTTGTCCTTCCGAAGTGGCTTTAGTCCACTGCCATGTCAAAATATAATACGTACTACACAAATTTTACCTCAACAATAATAATAAAGAAGGAGATAGATTTTGGACTTGGAACAAGTGGATTTGCACTGTTTTAACTTGTCATACAAATGTCTCGTCTTATTCTTTAAAAGGACAATTTTCTTGAATGTTTTCTAGCCTCTAAAAGTGTATAGAAAATGCTTGTAAAATATATACAGTATGTTATAGACATTACATTCAAGTTGGGTTGAATTCTAAAAAGAAATGAATGACATTGTTTATCCTCCAATTTATATCATTTTGTTGACTCTATCCTCTAAATTTTCAAAACTCAAGGGTATATTTACTTAATAGTATTGTCTTATCCTAGTTATCATAATAACTTTATTCTGGCAGAGTTTCGTTTAATTTACTTTTTAAAATATTTTAGTTTACGAGTAAAAAATCTAGAAGGACTGCCAAAAATATGTAAAGAATGGAGATGCAGTGGTATGAAGAGATTGGGACTGGGCGGCATTCCATATATGAAAGCTACTGACAGTAGTAAATAGCTCAACTCCAGAAGGAAACGTATAAACTGTCATAAACACATTGGCGGAGGAGTGGATGACATCACACAGCATCGTCATCTTTATTTATTTTCATGATACAGAAGTAAATGACGAAACGAGGAAAATGTATCTCTTAAACATGCCATAAAGAGAAAACACTTTCATTTCTGCTAGAAAGTACTTTGAAATTGAGTTCCACAGCGTAATCTCTGTAAGTGGTATATGAAAACAAACTTTACCGTCAAGTAGTCTATTGTTACCCACCCTTTTTTATTTTAAGATTTAAACTAGACATATAAAATCACATTTTTTTATGTCCATCTCTGCAACTCGTTGGATTTTTGTTATTGTGCATTTTAAGCAAGTAAATTGGGAAATGAGTAAGGAAATAATGAAAAAGTTTAGCAGATGAACATACCCACATTAACAAAGTATCCGTATCTTAACCGTTTAAATGTCAAAGGGAAAACTAAAAAAAGAAAAAGTAGAAACCTTGAGCTCATTCTGTATTCTGGTCCGGCCAGCAAACAAATGTAGTGCAATGTGGGGAAATGGGTATGTTAGCCAGGACAAAGCAAATTCAACAAAATATTAAAAGAGTATGAAGAAAAACTGAAAGGGAGGAAACAAAACTGTATCAAAAGATGTATATCATGATGATCATCAACACCATTAAAATCTGGAGGGAGTAGAACTGGAGGAACACAATAATATAATAATACTCTTTTTCTTTCGCCCACTTTTTTCCTTCTATAGTCTTTCTCCATTTTCTCTTAAGCGGTATTATTTCATGACACCAGTTTAAAATTTATTTCTTACTTCTTAAATAATGCAAACACCATCTATTGCATTGCATACCTCCACCACCACCCGACATTTTATGTGCTAAATTCTTTTAAAATAGAAAATGATGGCCCCTGGGCTGTGCCATTAAAACTTCAAATATATAGCGTGCTTTAAAGAAGCTCCTGTTGAAATTATGTAAAATAATACCTCCACTGAAAACGGATGCCAAAGAATATTACTAAAATATAAAGAGTATCACTGAAAAATTAAATGTTGTGGTGGGCGACGTGAAATACGAGAGGAAAATAAGGACATGGACAAAGCTTTTAACAATATCTATCGCACCCTTATCAGCTCGGGATGTGGGGGCTGCGGTCGGCATTCTATAGATATAATTACTTGTGTCTACCAAACTGTGGTTTTAAGATATCAAAATGAGAAAGAAAAAGTACTTGCCAGGAAACTGCTACCTTTACGGTCACGTAGAGTGGGGAAAGAAAAAAACAGACAGTTTTGAATCTAAACATTTTAACATTGTTACGATGTTTTGCCTGCGAATTAGATTAGCAGTGTCGGTGTTTGACTGTTTGTGCCAGGAAACTAGTTTCCCTTCACTCCTTTGCTATTAGTCAATTTACCTCTCTAAATGAGAAGGAGAAAGACTTCAAGTAGTGCAGCATTTTACAAGGAAAGCCAACATTTAACGAGAGAAAATTTACTCTGGGAATTGAATTATTTTCACACTATCACCTTCCTCATGTGTGGTTTCCTGTCTAGAGAGAGGACTATCATTTTACCTTTCCTCTACAACAACATAAGCCAAAAATGCTCCAGTTTTACCTTTTCGTTCAGCGTTTTCGACTCTTAATGACCACATTATTACGGACATTTAGCGAGTAAAAGACGGCATAAAGAGTAAACCACTTTTTCTTTATTGCAAAAAAGGAAAAGAAAAATGAGAAAGCAACAACTGTGTATAATGCGAAGCCGTGAAAGCAATTTTAAAAAGCTAAACGAGAACTTTGTATTTTCTCGTGGTGCAATGTTTACTCTGACAAGTGTACATATTTCTTTCTCATAATTGAAATAGTTTAATGAGTGAACTCTTCTTCTCAAGTATCCCATACCATTTACTACACAATACTACAACAACAGGGTACTTTATTAAACACGAGCAACAAAATTATTTCTTACTGTCTGTCAAAACCATTTTACTACAAAAAAATAACTTTTTCTTGGGAAATTTACTATTTCGCAGTCATACACGGAAAATTGTTACTTTTTTATTTATTGTGCAGATGGTAAAAAACATCCGAATCGTGAAAGTTCCCTAACAAATTTAATATGCTCTTTGATAGTGTCTAAGAATGATTCTGTTACTACCGTTTACTGCTGCACTATCAAAATTGCTAAACTACAGGTGACAAAATGTTTTTTAAATTTCGCTTACTTTTATTATTTGTTTGTCCTGACTCATTCTAGTAGTTAGTGGGGGACCCATACAGGAAGGAACCATTATTTTACGTCGAAAATTTTCGTTCAAAACATTCTTTTACAACTGACTACTAAAAGTATACGTAAATGAATTCAAAGTTAGACAATTTTTTCTGTAGCATTTTCCTCTATAAAAATGAATTTGAAAAGAAACGAATTCTCGATTGAGTTGCTTTCATTAAATCATGTGTACATTCATTAGAAAAGGAAATTTTCTTTGTACGTCTCATTACCCTTGTACAAAGACGAATTGACTCCTTTAAAACGAATTTTTTATCCGAAAGTTTTATAGTTTGCAAATTTTAAAAGATAAAAAGAAAACTTTATATGTTTGTTCGTAGATGCTTGCTGACAATGATTTTTTAGTTCTTTCAAATTATTTTGTTTTCTTCATTTACGACAAAAGGCAATAAAAAGAGTTTGTTGATTACTCAAGGAAAAAATAATAAAACGTCTGAAGTCAAGATCAATCTTTATTAAATCTCAAGAGGGGGCTTGTTCTTGATGTACAATACAGATGTGCTCTTTTCTTAGAACATACTTCAATGCATATGTTAGGAAATCCAACGTCTTTGATTCCGGCTTAATTTCTTTAGCAGGTGATGCTTGATGTTGTTAGAGAAAGCAAATGAAAGTTACAAAGTTAGTAACTTCTGCTTTTATACGGACATTGTATAATAATAGCTTACCAAATGTGAGCATATAGATATATAATCATTTACTATTATGTGAACTTGTGGAGGTAAGTTTGTTGGATATATAGATTTCTAAAGAAATCATGAGGCATATCGAGGGAAAAAGCTATATATATGCTCGTAAATTCAAGAGCTTTAGCAATTTTCTACTTTTCTTCTGTGTAATCATCATCATCGTCATTCCAATTGTGCCAGTGATGAAAGAAAAGGAGGGATTTATGGTAANAGTGATGAAAGAAAAGGAGGGATTTATGGTAAGTGAAGTAGTAGTAATGTTTCTGATTACACACCTCTGGAAAGTTTCCCGTTCATGATTTTGCACTTTCTCTTTTTATAAATGTATGCTTATCGTCAGAATCTCTGCTACAATTTAGTTTCGACACCTGCTTCTTTACAATTTACAGTGCCACTTGAGCAGTTTTACTAGGTTTTCTTTGTATTTGCACAAAAATTTGATGATGGTGCTGATCATAACAAACCATTCACAAAGTTATCTGCTGTATGCCAAAAGAAGATTCCTTTTCCCATCATAGATTCCTTTCTTGTAGCTAAATGTTTCTCTGCCTTGTACATGTAGTAGTCAATTTCTTATCTTTTCAATAATCATATTTACATTTTGCAAGAGTGTTTGTGGCACATTTTCTTATAAATGGTATATTACAACAATTGAACTTGATTATTTAAAATTGAAACTCCACAGCAGCAATATTGCCGCCTTATTATCATTCTGATTCACAGTCACGCCGTTTCCTTCCTCTTTGGAAATATTCTAAAAAAGATGGTATTACCGTCAAGTACGGAAAGGAAATGAAGAGACATGTGACAATAAATGGATTTTCCTTTTGTATGATGAACCCGCACCGCTTCTCCGTGACATTATGTACCCTATTCAAAAAGGTGGCATTCAATGAATTTCAATTTGTCTATTCATGCACTTTACTCAAACTTTCACATCAGTTTGAGCCTGGGAACGAGTGAAATTTATTTATATGTCTTTGTTGCAAATTGTTCAATGTATTTGCATCGTACGCTTTTGAGAGAAAGAAGTCTGATTAAATTACGTGCCCTCACACAATAGATATTGTGGAATAGTTCTTTCTCTCCTTTTTTGTTTTTTCCATTTTTATCCTTCAAGTCATTGCGTGACAGATGCTGTCATCTCATTGACTAAACAACCACACCGAACCAGACTCCTGAAACGATTGATCCTTTTTATTATTTCATTTGAAATTCTCAATCAGAGACTTGTCAGAGATTTGGATTCTTTTAGAAACGTTCTTGTTAAAGAAACTTTCTTCTGTATGAGATTAAAATTTGCAAAGAAATAAGTTTTTGTGTGTGTTTTACTTTCCTTCGAATTGGCAATGAATGCAAGGTAAATTCAATTACAAGCAAACAAGACGGGCTACTGAATATTATATTAGTAGTACGAGACAGGCGGGGTGGTGCTAGAAGAGGGTGGTGGGAGGTTTGAGGATGATGGCGGTGGTGGTTGGCGAGGTGGCTGCAGAGGACAAACTAAAAATAAATATAGAGATCAATGTGGGTATAAGGATCAATCTGTTCTAAAGCTTGAGTACACCATCTTTTTCCATTTTTACTTTCCTTCTTGGTTTTTGCTCTTTGCCATACATAGTTATGGCTGGTAGTGGAGTGACACTAAAGAGGAAATGCAAAGCTTTCTTGTATAATTCTCACATAACTCATCCTGTCCAAAAACTAAACTCGACGAAAACGGTAGCCTATATTAAACAGTACGTGTTCAATCTATAAAGGTTTTTTATCCGTTTTCTTTTCCCTCTCTGCCTTCTTCACTTTTTTATGCTTATGCCAAAAGGAGCGGGATCAGATCTCAAATAATAATGGAACGCGTGATCCTTGCTGTTGGTAATCTTTTTCTCCTTGCATTTTATGCTCAATTCAATGGTGCTTTATCGAAAAAAACAAGAGGAGAATTTTCTTCAATAAATTCAGGTCTCTCAATCAGAATGGAAAAACGGGTCACTCAAATATAACAGAACTATATAAATGATAGTATTTCTGTATATATCTCATATAAAGTGGACTAGTAGGGAAAACAACAAAATCGGATTGGTTTTTATCTTACTTTCAAGAGTCCACCATCAAACTATCATATATTTCCATTTATTTTCCTCATGCAATCCTAAAAGGAGAGAATACTGTCAAGTTTTATCTGTTTTCAAGTGTCATTTAGCATATTTATTGAGGATGGAAAACCGGGATAAGTGCAGAGGAATAATATAAAAGCAAGAAAAATATTTGGACAGATCAGGATATTCCCAGTCAGGCGTATTTGGGCTTTTATGCTCATTGGTTTTAGAAATATAAGGAAAATTAACATTTTACGAGTCCCTTTTTCATACTTAACTTTCAATAAACGATGTGAAGGCCAATCAGTGTCATACTTATTGCGACAAACATTAAAATAGGATCAAATCAAACTATCTATAAGGGAACGCATTATTGTAGTAGTACTAGTAGTAAAGTAGTGAGTATGGTTTGGACAAGTTTTTAAACATATTCTACTACTATAATACTACTATTTGAGTAACAAAAACGGCGTTTATTTAGAATTCAAGTAAAACGCTTATACGTATACACTTTATTCTTCGGCCCGTATCACGTTACTTCTTTCCCACTTAAACACTTTGGGTGAAGAAGAAGCATCTGGGTTTCCTTTACTCAAGGAATAAAAGCAATAACCGAGGCTCCTTGGGTTATACACTCTAATGGAGAAGTAAGAGAGAATCGTAAGTGAATGTCTATGGCAAGGCATAAAGACGACTGTTGTCATTTGATTTATTTTCTACAATTTCCCAGCAAAAATATCCAATCGTAAATTTTAATTGCAGTGTCTTTTTAGTCAAAAGCACACACTCTCTGTGTCTAGTGGGGCAAATGAACACTGGAGAAAGCTTTGCACTGCACTGGCTGCCTTTTATTATCTTCCCCTCTCTCGCTTACAACGAGAGAGAATATCCTTTGGCTTTCTCCCTTTATAGAAAAGTGAAAGGAAACGTTTTGAGGCAGTAATTTTTGTGGTTACGCGGACTCCCAAACGAGATAGAAACCAAGGGGAAAATCAAAGCTAAAGTCTTGTTGGCCATTATTATCAAGACGAGAAAATTTTCAATTGCTTATATATAGTGGAAACAGGTCTTATACTAATGCAATGTTGGTGCGCTTTCACTTTTATTCTGTTTTTATTTCTTTCTGGATAAAAAGAAAAGCAAAATAAAAATGGAAACGAAGAGCTACTGCTGCTGGTGGTGAGACCCAAGCTGACATTTTCCTAAAAGAGACAATTTGAGTGGAAAAGCAGGAAAAGTGTGTTTCCTTTCAAATACAATTCGAATGGTTCAAGAAAGCTATGGATTTTATTCTTTATTTATTTAATAAGGCAAGTGTTGGGGATGCAGAAAATGTCGATATTGGGTTTTTAATAGAACTCCGGAATTTGCCATTATCAGGAAATCAAGTTACAAGACAAAACCTCTAAATTCTCAGAAAAAAATAGATTTTTCAAATTACGTTGAGCTGTGAATTTAACTTTTTATGTCAGTGACCAGTTCACAAGCAAACAAAGTATGGCATATTTCCAAATATTTAAATTAAGCATTGCAATTGCAAAATAAGCAGTAAAGTTTTCGTATAACTGCTGCAAGAAATATAAAGAATTAAAGAGTCATTTGAAGGTAAACTAGAAATGGCTATATTAATTGACCCCAAAAAATCTCTGTCGTAAATCACTGCAATATAAACTTTGGTCAATTCTTAAAGTTTTCAATTTTCAAGGGACAACTCCTAAAAAATAAAATGATTCAGAAAATAGAGTGTAGGTCACGTTCAAATTGGAAACTTATCAACAGCCATAAGATTCTTTGATAAAATGTTTGTTCAGTCTAGATTTGGTACTTTTTCTGTAAAGTTATCTACTGCATGAAGGGAAAGCCAGACTTTTCCAATTTACTTGATGTTGGAAACTTTCATTCCTTCGTGTTGTACGACCATGCACGTGTGATAGTTTTAATCAACCGGAAGTCATCAAAACAACCTAATCGAAAACCAGAAACTAATTACTTCTTGCTTCTTAACGGATCAATATTTATTCATTAATTTTAAACCCATAACATCCGTTGCAAAAGTTTGGTTTCTTTTATAACTATGAGGTTAATTAAAGCTGATGCTGCAGCACGACCCCGTTAAAACGTTCAACTATTTACAAAGAAAGAACAACAACACAAGTTGATTAAAACTTTGCATGTTCCATACCACCATACAACTATCTTACATAATACAATATTTCAAATTCTTGCTTCTTCTTGTAAGTATTTTTGACAGATGAAAAAGTTTGTATTTCTTACAGGTAAGTGTTGAATCCGCCATCATCATTAGAGACAAGGGAACAAAACTCTTTTAATGTAGTGGCTAACAAGCTCAAACAAAAGTTGATGTGGGTTCACTTACTCATACATTCAGCTTTTTTTTCTTTTCAACACTCTTCAACCGTGAAGAGAAAACAGATTAGGAAAAATGAAAAGTAGAACAAGGATTGAAAAAAAGTTTCTTTCTTTCTTACTTTAACCATCGTCATTATCCTGGTTTGCTATTTTATTCATTTCTAGTGGGCTACACTGATTTGTACGAATGAATTGATGGACGAATTAATACCTACTAAGGATTTTGGAGTTGTATGTGATAATGTTACTATTTATAGGATTTTGCGGCTCATCAAAAAGTTTACATGTACTACATAGTATGTATAGAAAGAGGGTTTATAGATAGACAAAGTTTAAAAATGAAAAGTTGCAGGAATAAAAAGCATGGGTTGACTTGAAGAGATATTAGATTCCATCTGTAACAATCTTTCTTTGCTTGTATTTACTTGTAAAATATTTTTACGGAGAGAAGGAGACATGGTTCAAATACAAGAAAAACAGGATTTGTATCGAATACAAAATATTTTCTTCTTTCTTCTGAAAAATGGAGCCAAATTGGCCTTCTGTGTTGATGGAAGAAAGATAGATGAAATTGTAGAGGAAGGAAAGGGAGAGTTTGATAAGGGTAAAAACACGTTTCTTATCAGAAAGACAGAATGAACGTTTATTGCATCCTGATCACGTACAATCCACTTCCATTATTCTTTTGGGTATTGCAATCCCTTTGTTGTCCCCATTCCCATAAAAGTAATGATAATATTGAAGATAGGAAAAAAGGGAAAAGCAAACGTCCTGTTTCCAGCTTTTTTTGTTACCTTTGTGACACCTTTCCTTCCTATACGGACAAAGATATATCGTTCCACTTCCATTTATTTCATTCTTTTTTTTATGATACGGAAGGGAACGTTTTTTAATAAAATGAAATTTGAAATTCGAATTGACAAATATAATGATAATAACAGAAATATTATACTTTTCTTGTACAAATGTTGACCAAACGGAATACGCCTTGCCTCAAAAAAGGGAAAGTATAGCCTCTCTGGTATAGCTGAAAATAAAAGAACTTTGACTGTTTAGTTTTTAGTAAAAAGTGTTCATAATACTTGAAATATGCTCTAGGGAACCCTCTCTGTTCTTAGCATAAAAGGATTCTCAAGAAGAGTGGAATACAAAACAGGTTGGGTTGCAAGTGGAAAGTGACAGTTATTGGAATACAAGCTAATAGATCCATGAGTGAAATGATGACAATGAAAATGACTATAGAGATGAAAAGATTGGCATCTCATTTCAAATAACAAGAATCTCTTTTACACGATCAGATAACACGATTCACATATTATTTTACTGGACGAATAAAAAAGCAAGGTTGAAGAGAGTATAAAAACTTGCTTTGACTTCATTGCTCACGAATATTTTCAAATTTTTCCTATATATTATATTGCATTGTATTTTGCATTATGAACAAATTTAGAGGGCGCATGCAAAAAGCAGAGAAGATAAGAATTTTGGTGGTTTCCAACAAGTAACAACAGCCTCTTTCTCATACAACAGATTTTCCTTGTTTTCCATCTCATATCCCATTTCATTTCAGATTCTTCCATGTACTTTATCAAACCGAGCAATAACTCTCATTTGTTTCACTTGATTTGTTTATTTATAAGATTGGCATCTCATTTCAAATAACAAGAATCTCTTTTACACGATCAGATAACACGATTCACATATTATTTTACTGGACGAATAAAAAAACAAGGTTGAAGAGAATAAAAACTTGCTTTGACTTCATTGCTCACGAATATTTTCAAATTTTTCCTGTATATTATATTGCATTGTATTATGCACAAATTTAGGGGCCCATGCAAAAAACAGAGAAGATAAGAATTTTGGTGGTTTCCAACAAGTAACAACAGCCTCTTTCTCATACAGCAGATTTTCCTTGTTTTCCATCTCATATCCCATTTCATTTCAGATTCTTCCATGTACTTTATCAAACCGAGCAATAACTCTCATTTGTTTCACTTGATTTGTTTATTTAGTCCATTTCATCTAATAATTTTATCTAACTGGAAAAGGAATGAGATGGAATGATGATGAATGAATGACACGCAACCAGCGTCATCAAAATAGTTTTGGCTGCTTTCATCACTGGAAGCACGCTATTGCTTGCAGCAAAGAGTTTTTTATAGTACCCAATCCACCATTACTTTTCTTTTCGTGCTTGAAAAACTTTTGTTTCTAACATAATCAGAAGAATTGTTGAAATTATGTTCAGGAAAGTAGTCTTACGCTCTATGCAGCTACGCTCTGCAAAAATAATATAAATAATATAAAAGTTGCTGAAAAACTTTTGTTTCTAACATAATCAGAAGAATTGTTGAAATTATGTTCAGGAAAGTAGTCTTATGCTTTATGCAGCTACGCTCTGCAAAAATAATATAAATAATATAAAAGTTGCAGATTTTATAATAAAATGTCACTTGTTTTTATACTTTCGTGTACAGCACTGATATATATGCAAAAGGAAAATGCTAAAATGGGAAAAGTATCTTTGAAACAATATATTTTCATTCTTCACTTATAGCTTTGCTGTTCCATGCGGATGATAATGTATGAGAGGGTTCAGAGTAAGTAAAGAAAGTAAAGTATTAAAAAAGTGCTCATTGCTCACTCTTTCGGAATTGGAGAAAAGGGATGGAGAAGTGTGCAATGCTTAAATAAGAATTTCACTATCCGTTTCCTAGTCCCTTTTATGGTATAGTCTCTCTTACTCTGTAATCTATGCACATATTTAACCTCTATTAAACCCGTTTGTTATTATTATATATTTTTTTGTGAATGCTGCTGTACGCAATGAGACGAAAAGCCGAAATGGGGTAAAAGGAGGGAGTGAAAGAAATTGCAACATACCCACAAAATGCTTCTCCATTTCTCTTTCGTTCTTTTTATATGGACCAAAACTTGTTCAAATAATGAAACGACATTTTTATTAAGCTGATAGTTAAAAGTGTTACAAATATATACATGTTGTGAGCTATAATAATGTCTATATGTACTACTACTATAGTATCTTTAGCCCATTTTGTTTCTTGTAAAATTTATTTAAATGCATAAACTTGTCTATAAGTAGTATTAAGTATACATATGAAGATGAGTTCCTCCGTCCCTCATTCTGTTCCTTGCTAGTAATCCATGCCCAAAGATCTTCATCAGTTTATTAACATAAAACTAGTAGAAAGCTATACAAAAACGCGGCATATAATATGCATAGAATATGTACTTGTATTTAAACATCTTCCAACTTCAAAAGGGTTTCCGCCCGTGCCTTCATCTCCTTAGCCAAACCCCTAGATCAAACTACAAACTTTGAATAAAAACTATATCTGATAAGGATGGGATGGTATTACCGGATGGTGATCAATCGATTTTTATATTTCTACAAAAAGAAAGAAAGAGAATGGATATGACGGGTGAGCATTTTCCCTTTATTTATCTCATCGAAAGAATGAGAATGCATGAATTGCTCTCATCCTTTTTTGTAAGAATTCGCATTACAGTCTTGGGTGTTATTACTAGTTTCCGCTTTAGGTTGGATGTGTGGTGGTACTACGAGCCAACATTTACATTAGATGTGAAATGTGATCTGGATCTGATCACGTTGAATTTTTATCTTACTTCTTTTCTCCTCCTATTTCTCCACTTCTCCTCTTCTCTCTCCCACAATCTTTTAGTATTTCAAAAGGAAACGAATATTATTATTATGTATAACTATGACCATTCCAACCCATTATCCTCCTCTTTTTTTCCTTTCCATGCAAAGAATTTCAAATATGCATAATGTGCAAGAGAGCTCCTCGTTGGACTCATATAAGACCTTCAAAAACTCTTTTCTTCATTCCATTTTTGGCTCTCTGTTGATAACGAAGAACGCTACTTAGAAAAGCTGGAAACCGTTAACAGAGGAATTTCATGGCTTCTGCAGATTATTACACACAAAATTTCTCCGTTATTGCCAATTTCCTCTCATAAAACGAGTAATATATGCACAAAATATGGCAACAAAAATTTGGCCTTATACTGACAGTATAGTGATGGCCATGTCATTTAAATGTATGATTAGCCACGTCATGTGCTCAAAAAATTCCTGAGCTGCATATTTTTTCACCTGAAAAGAATTTGAAAGGAGCAATTTGCCGAGAAGAAAAATAAGGGAAAAAGAGTAAGAAAAACCTGTGAGCACTTTTGCTTTCACATGATTGACTGTGAAAAATAAATTGGTAGAATAAGGAAACCTGTAGAGATTCATTCAAGTAAACTTGTGCAGAGTAACAGCATCCTTCTCATCATAATTTTCATATTTTCACAAAACCGACTTGACTCACTCATTGTAGTAGTGGGAGTTGTGAGAAGAGGAAGAGAAAGAAAGGAGTAAAGCCCACTAGTGCATTGTGGGATTGTTGGTGCACGCTCCACGTCCCAAATCACATGATTAATGATCATCTCATCTCCTTCTCCTAACATTACAGTCACTCATCCTTATTGCCCTACTCCCCATGAATCATATACTACACTCTAACAACAGCACCATTTCGTTCCCTATTAGGCAGTGAAAGGTGGAAGGATAAGTTTTGGAGAAAATTTTCCTCTATTGTGTGAATCCTTAGTATTCTCTGCTAATAAATTCACGCGCCACCTTCTCTATGCAAATGGTGTTTAGAATTCATTTATTTGTAAAGGAAACTTTTAAACCGTTAAATAAATGTATTACCATTTGTATTAGCATTGTGGTCATTTTATTTTCGGTAGTTAGTAAGTATCAAAAGCAGAGAAAATAATAATCATGTTTGCTTTCATATTTAAAAAGGTACAGGTAGAAAAGGCAGGAAGAATGTGGCATCAAGTGGAAGACCTCAAAGGAAGTTCTATCGTTATAATATAATATTATAACTTTTTTACTGACTGATGATGGTGCAGTAGTCAGAGCATTTAATTCCATTCTAGCTAATCGGATTACCTATAATAACAAAGCACATATTTTTGCCCTTACTTTATACACGGTCATATTATTTTAGAAAAAGTCAAGTTATATTTCATTCTCCTCTCAAAAAATCTCATAATTTTTCTAAAGATGAAAGTAACTTTTTAGAGTTTTATACCTGTGGGAAATGGTGAAAGCATCGATGATACTGTTACCTTTGCTTGACATGAAATGAAAAGAGAAGAACAGGCTATATTTTATACCAAACCAAACCACAGGAAGTCATGAGAAACGTCTCAGGTATATACCTTTCACAGTTTCTATCATCATCGACATCACCATCGTCTGCACGATAGTAATCAGGGTTGAGTATGTTACGCTGGTGGTCTTAAGCTTATAAATCATTTATGAAACGTCGTGGAAAACGAAGGAGAAAGTGGCTAGAAACTTCTATCAAGCAATTGACTTTCAATTTTCTTTTACGTCCGTCCATTCTTCCTCCTCCTACTCATTCCTGTTGTGGTATTCTCTGCCCCCAAAATGTGTAATTCCCTTGTGGTGGCTACTTCTATTGTTGTGTGAAAGAATGACTGGATGGAGATACAGCTGATTTCTTCTTTGAATGTCAATTCATTACTTCCATTATTTCCGTAGTCGAATGAGAAAGTGAGTGTGATTCTCACTTTGATTCACCACAAGTCAATGCTAACTGGAGCAAAACGGATAAAGCGACAAGAGGAAAATGGATTGTTTTCGACACGACAACTGAAAAAAACTTGAAATGCAGAGGTTTTTTTTTGAATGTTCTATAAAATATTACTGCATTAGCTAACATGACGATGATGATGATAAGGCAACGTTTTCCGTTTTGGCATCTTCTTGTTCTGGAGAAGCCACACTCCTTCCTAACTATAAGTAATCAATGTCACTCAGAGTTAGGACTAGATTCCAGACAGAAAAGCTCCCTGATTTATGCACATCCGTTCTGTATAAGCTGGACAAAGCAAACAAATGTATTATAAGGAAGGAAATCATGTTGCCTGTCGCACGCCATGCTCCTACTTTATTCACTGGTACTTGACCTGTCTCCCTATATCTTGTTCTCCTCTTTTCCTCTCTAGTTAACAAAAAAATTATTGGAAAAATTCTTTGCTGAAAAGTTAAAAAAGCAAACGAGAATTTATTGAAAAAGTTTGCTTTAAAAATACTTTGATGAACAACATAGATTCATGAACATGGATTCGACTAGTTAGCAAAAATGTCTATACATCAAATAAAGTGGTTTTACATGTAGTTGCATTAAATTAACAATAACATTGACAGATGACACTTTTAAAAAATAATATATGGTTGTTTTTCACCAGAATTTTCAAAATTGATGTACATTTTTTACGCTGTCGTGGGATGAGTGAAAACAAAAACAGGAAAAGATACAAAATCCCGTTCCCATTATGGGTTTGTTTGAATGGTGCACGTGACGTGATTAAAACTGGTTTTCTTTCATTTTACCCTTTCCTTTTTTGCATAAAAATACTTTTAAAAAGGATATTACATTCTTCTCACAGTTTTCTCCGTACTAGACATCACTGACAGTTAAACAAAGTCACTGTGTGTAGGGCTAAAAAGTTAAATTCAATGTATGTTGAATCGTAAAAGGAAAGTGTTATTGTAAGAAGGACAACAAACTGATATGCAGCAGTTCATATGCAAACTTACTCAAAAAAGGCTGTAAAGTTTAGTATATTTTACTGCTGCAACGGTACTAGTAGTCAGGATCTCAAAAGGCAAAAGTACTACATTACTTTATTGTCCACACAAGCCAGTTTTATATCAGTGAATAAATGTAAGAATTTTTTGTGAGAGTCCAAACGTTTGGTTGTTGTATTTGAAAAAATAGGACACAAGTAAAAAGCTAGGACATAGAGAAGTGGAGTCCAACCAGTTATAAAAGAAGGGCATCGCCAACATCAGACCCAGCGTTTTTCTCCCTTGGCATAAAAATAGCATCACCATCATATTATGGCTCCAGCAAAGATATATCCAACTCGTTTCAAATAGCACGCCCGCTTTCGCAACTCCAGCTTCCTTGTTTCCCTTTTCTCTTCCTCATTTTAGTCTACTTATCGTATTAGCTATAAACTAGTAAAACTACGTATTTCACCCTGAAAGTATGTGTTCATGACAAGGAAGGAATACTTTCTTTTCATCTCCCGTTTTAAATAGTGGTGTAGTGGTGGTGCTGATATAGTATAATAGCAATACATTTTATATATCTATTATACCTATATATCTAATAGAACTTTGTTTATATTGTACCTTTTCATTTTACTATTTTGGAAATGTTCATTGAAAATATTATGTATAACTTTGTATTTGAGCAGAAAGAGGCCGGTCATACTAGTGGATTCCATTACAAAATATCCCCACGTTCACTCTCTTCTCGTGCACTTTGTACGATGATGCGGTGAGAGTGTGTGTAGCAGCTCACCACACTTTCTACTAGACTTTGTGTCTTTGTGTGAGTGCTTGGCTTGGACAAAGAATGAGTGAGAGAGAAAAACAGAAGAAGATGAAGCCAGGGTGGAACCCATGCAACTTTCCCTAGAAAACCCAACTTCTATACCTCCACCATCCTTATCATTACCAGCAGCACACAGCACATGGCTTGAAGTACCCTTCTTCTGCAACATATTTAGTACGGCTAAAATCGAGTTTCCCTTTTAGGTACTTTTTTCGTTTCTGACTTTGAATGTAATGTGGAAAAGTCTCATTTTGTAAAAAAGAAGAGTGAAACTAGCAGCATCAGCAGAGAGAAACATCATCCACAACAGCAGAAGCCTTCTACTATAGTTTTTGGGTACTCACTAGTCACTGCTTACACACAACCCTAAGCATTATTGCTGAAAAAGAAAGGGAGAGAAAAGAAAGTGAAAAGCGAAACGACTTGCTCGTTTAAAAAAACTCAAGTGCTCATATTGCAACAGGCTTGAGCATTGAGCACATCATTACTATATGCATGTTCAGATATATATTACAAAAAATACTACTTCTTTTGCCTTCTGGATATAAATGTGTGCATGGTTTCTACTTTTTTTAGTTGTTAAGTTTGGCGCAAATGCATTTACGTTGGCATCATCTGTCCTTTCTTCCTTTAAGCTTGTATTTATTTATTTTTGAAAACTTTTCCCTTTTTCGACAGAATATACATGTTTGCTGACTGATTCAGTTGCTATTTTTGGTTTTGTTAAAGAAACCGATTGTATATAGTTTTCAAAATAAAACATAAGAATAAGTGCAGAAGAACGTAACTTGCTTGTTCTAGTTGTTCTGTGTAATGCATTCACACATCCGTGGGAAAAGGGGACATGGCTAAGACTAAAAGTAAAAATAGATCTGTTTGTGAACTGTAGTACTATAACAATGTATTATAGTATTATGATAAATATCCTCCTCATTTCACCATGATTTTCATCACTTTCCTTTAATAATAATAATGCTCCTATTAAATAATCTATCTTTTTTTGTTAAGAAACATTTTTGGAAAGTTGCATTTCTCCACTTTTCTAATGTAGTTTGAACAACAAAAAGAGCGAAAGGAAGGCGGGGGAAAAAGTTTTATTTTGCATGCTAACTAATGAAAACAGGCACAATAATAATAATGGAAAACACGCAGTGAAAAGGTTGTTCTATTCATACTTTTCGATGCTCAATTGGGAAACTGTCTGGAAAATTCACTCTAATAGTAAACAATAATCCAATCAAACAATGGTGTACGTTTATGGCTTTCAATTTAAAGTAAATGTTATCAACAACTTTTAGACCACCTTTAAAATCTTGAGATACTTATCAAATCTTTTCTATTTTAATTTTTCTATTCATTTTTTGAAAGTATTAGACGAAAGGAAAAATTGTTTACAAAATGTCAATGAAACTGATGGTGACCCAAAACCACGGTGCTTTCTCATAGAAAAAGTAACTCATTTGAAAGAAACAAGAATGAACGTTTTGAGAGAAAGCAGAGTAATCAAAAAACGTGGTTCTCTTCTACTACTGCAATGTAAAGAGAAAGTGGAAAGCATCTATCCAAAATATCTTTTCCATCTTTTCTTTCGCAGGGATCCTCTGCAGAAAAGTATGGAAGGGTATTCCACCCTGTTTCCAGCTAAAAATGGTATCGATATGATGCTGAGAGTTTAGTAGCTGACTGGGACTGCAGTCGTCTTTCCAGCAACATTGCACGAACAAGAACTGTTGAAATGAAGAAGGAAGTAGTGCTTCGCCTCTATTTTTTCCACATCGGTCGCCCGCTCTTCCAGTAGTACATTGTATTGCGCCTTGCTCACAGCGCTTCTTGTATGAAGTAAAAGAGACCCACTCAGCTCTCTCAACCGACAGCAGCATTTCTTCAATTCTCATTCCAATATACCTTCTTTACACATTTTCTATAGTGTATGTTTATACTGTAATGTTTTAGAAAGAAAGCGAGGACGTCATCCAACAATAATAACGGTTTTCATGGTTCGTAACCGAACAGCTCCCCTTTTTTGAAGAGTGATCTTCCAGCTTCAGTCGAGCTTGTGAAAGTAAAATGGGATAAGGGAAGAAGATTTCGCTGCTGCTCCCCTTTCGTGTACTATTGTTGCTTAAGACAAATATTCTGTCACTGTTAAACCCTTACTCTATTCGTTTCTTTTACACAAAGTGCTGCTGCTACACTGGGACTCGGAATACATATTATTATTACTCTATTGTTGAATTACTACTGATTAAACGTGCTACAATAAAGGGTGTGGATATAAAAAAGTGAGCAAATATTTCAAACTATTTATCTTATCTTTATAAAGTGTGTGTAAAAAGGTAAAAAAATGAAAACTGTGTGGATTTGAGTTTGCAAAAAGAATGAAAAGTCTTTGAAGTGTGTTGACGTTATTGCCTTTGCTTTGCTACTAGTGCTGCTGTTGCTGCTGTTTCGCTTCCACCACTGTTGCCTTTTGTTGTCGTTTTGTTGTTCCTGCTGCTGTTGTTGCCCTCGCTGTTAAAGTGGTGGGCTACAAACGGCATTGGTAAAAAATGGATATATATGAAAACTGCAACTCAAGAGAGCAGAATAGTAGGATTCTATCATCAAAGTGAAAAGTTACATATTTTCCTTGCATAACATTTTTCATCTTTTCTATCTCATCCTTTGTACCCACAACTATTTTATCGATCTCACTCCCTCCAAAAACTTCAACCCGTCATTCGCAACAGCATAGCCTCTTCGACCTCTACTTTTGCTGGAAACTTGACGAGATCTCCTCATTTCTCATATGGAACACGGAGTAGACATACAGAAACTCATCTCAGAAATCCAGAGGAAACAAGCATTAACCACGTTTAGCCACCAACTGACAACATTTTAGGTTGAGTTGCTTTCCACTTTGAAAAAAATAACTTTTTGTGAGGATAAAGCAGGATGGAAATTTGTTTGAGTTGTGCTTGATCTTAGGTATATAACTACCGGCATATCCACACACACCACCGCACCACCACCGTTCGTTTTGTCTTGATTCATTTTGTTACTGCCTCTGCTGCTGCTGCTTTTTGCAAGGAGTCAAAAGGAAAAGGCCGTGTCCATCACATTGTCTTTGTCAGTGAATAACAGAAAAGAAAACTTTTGCTTCCGTTCTTCCTTCTTTTCCCAATAGAAAAATAATATCTGCACACACACACGTACATATACCAGAAAAGCAGACAGACAGGCAGACGTCACACCGTAGAAAAGCGAGATAGGAGCAACCAGGGACAGTGATGGAAAGCAAAATATTCCCAGCTGCTCTCAAGTCCTTTCTAGATTGCACGAAAATATTTTTCCAAAAGGGAAAATGAGAGAAAGGAAGAAGGGACAAAGTGAAGAGAAAAGTATGAAAAGGGCTTACTCTTCATCATCATCAGAGAGAGGGATCTATTTGCATTTGAATTCTCCAAAAGTGAAAGTGTTCTCTATAAATTGAACTTTTGTTGTACTTACCACCACCAAACTTTATAGAAATATGAAGCAATTTTGTCGTGATTACTGCTGATGAGAGATGGTGTAAAGTTTTTTAAGCTGTAGTAATATCGTAATAATATCAACGAGTTATTTTTTGCGGGGAAAACATTTTAATGGAGTGGTGAAGCAGGGCTTTCCATTCTTGGACGGCGGAGGGATTTAGCCCGTTGCATAAAAGAACAAAGAGAAAGAGGTAGGGCGAGAAAAGGAAGTAATGAGAATGATGATGTGAATATTGTAAACCTCATTGAGATATGATCAAGCACGAAGCTCCACAACCACCACAAACTACTCCTGTATATGTAGTTTTTCCAAAGTTTCCACTATTCCCGCAGCATTATTGCCCTCAT
>JAHZNK010000503.1:0-14049 GCA_027744615.1 Lepidocyrtus cf. nigrosetosus NNG-2020 | reverse complement strand
ATCTTGGTTGTACTATATGCATGATGATTCTTGACTTGAATTGATTGGAGTTATAAAAGAGAGTGAAATGTAAGCCCAAATTACCCATGGAAGATGAACACTAAATTGCATTACGTCCTCTTGCATATTGCTTGTTTCTTGTTTAAAATGCAAAAGAAAAGGGAAGGATATAGGAAGCTCTCTTATTGATGTTTACTAGGAATCGGTTCCTTTTAAATGTAGACTCAGAAATATACAATTACCACAAGAGAAAAAGAATGGACAAAATGAAGTTGATATGATGATGATTAGATGAATAGAAGTGTATGAAGGGAGGGTCTAAACTAATAAAAGAAATAAAATTGAATTTTTCAGCGTTGCTTTGTTCCCCAAAACTTCGTTATCCAACTGTCTTTTCATTTTCTATCAATACAACATGTTCTGTAGTTTCCATTCTTTATGCTTATTTATTAAGTTGTCTCGCCTTCACAATCTCTATTGTCAGGTTTTAATATGTATTTCGGGTAAGACTATGGTTTTCATATAGTACTAAAATCAGCTACTTGTGCTTAATAAACTTGCAATAAAATTTCGTATCTAAATACTAAAAGCTCTTGTACAGATAGACCGATAGACCTATCACAAAAAGAAACACTAGCGATATTATAATATGTAACGGTTGCACCATCATAATTTTTATTCCATTCTTTAACTAAATTAGTTTTATTTGTGAAAAGAACGGATTGGAGGTATTAGCTCCTTTTCCTTGTGCATGGTCTCTCGTTTCTCTAAAATAAACTTTTAGTAAAGTGCGCCTAAAAGGTAAAAGGACATCCATAGTCAACTAGATTTGTTCTTTGTAACTTTTCCTAGTTCCTATTTGTATTGACTATTCAATACTATTGCAAAAAAGAAGCTAAGGTACCACTCGACTCATTTTCTTGTGCTTTTCCAAGTCCTACACTATACAAATCCTTCTCCATGTTTTGTTTCCAAAGAAAAACTAAATAACTTGAGAGTTTCAAGGGAATACAAAGAGATTTCTGTACCATACTACTAAAATTAATTTTTAAAATGTCATTATGTATATGCCTTACTGGTACACCAAAATACTAGAAAGTTTATTTTCATAATATGACAACACGAACTGATTATTTGTACAATATACGATGTTCAAGTTTACGAATTGTTAGAGATATCATGACAAAGAATGACCAAGGAACGGCAGCTATTCTGTCGATTTCAAGCATGTATACAATAAAATCTAGTTCTAGTTTTCTTTCATTAATTATTCTTCCATATTTTTGCATGACTTCACTTTGCGCACACAAGAAAACTCAACTGATGATAAAGTTTTGTCAATTTTTGGTCTATGGGGGGGTGCTCTTTTTATTTATTTATAACCTTACATGATACATAGGACGTAATTGATAAAAAGGAAGCTGTTATTAACAAAAAGTGGCTAGCGTTGACCAAAACGTTAATATATCAAAACAGTTGCATTAGCTTTCTATTCTAGACAAATTATATCAGCAGTTATATACCACCAATCATTTTCTTATATTACCAAAAAAGATGAAATACATACTAAAAATACATAAAAATGTTATGTAAAGTAGTGATTGGAATTTAAAATATGTCAAGAAAAAAGGGAGATTCGACAAAAAATATAAAGAAACTGAATTTTAAAAAATTATTATCAGTTTTAAAAATTATTTTACATTATGCGTTTTCATCAATTTCAATTGTTCGGGTTAAGTCCGACCAATTTGTAAAAAAACTATTAATTTCTACAAACTTCAAATGATTTACGATTAACTTAATGCGATTCAAAATATATTAATTGAAACTCGTACAACACACAACATAAAAAAATCTGTCGTGTAGAATTTTAGTATCTATATTTAGTAGAATAATCCTTCGGAGAGACTACCAAACCCCGACCTTTCCTTGCTCCTCTGTAAACAGTTTCCAAAATATCGATCATTTCCTGTTTGTCTTCCAAAGCCCAGTTGATCTTGTTGTTGTTACCAGTCCCCAAATCAATCATGATGTGTTTGTTTCTAAAGAAAAACATTATCGTGCATGGGTCGTACAATTCATACCTACAATAAAAAAACAGCAATTGAATACACAATTAAAAATTTAACTTTGCTTATAATTAGTTTTATATTTAATCTTGAATCGCTTACATTTTATTAAAATCCGGAACTTCCGAAATATCCACGAGATAAAATACTGCAAAATTCTTTACTTTCTCAGCAATCCCATACAGAACTTCGTCCATTTTCATACAGGAAGGATCCCAATCATGACCAAACCGTATAACCTGTTTAAAAAATTAAATTTTTAATTAATCTGGCACATTTAACTCTTCAAAGACAAATTAATTAATGAAACTATTGAAACTTACTATCAACTCGGTCCTCTTCACTTAAAATTGCCTGGTCCACCTGCCACCCATTGTGGAGATGAGGTAACATGTACGACATTTTGAACCTTTTTAAATATCAACCTTATTAAGAAACCTAATTAATTAACTAATTTTTAATTAATATTTAAAATAACTTGATCAACTTTAAATTTTAAAAGCACTTTCAAAAATTCACAACAAACAGTCAGCTGCTTACAACAGAGTTAACCAGAGAACAGACAGAAAGTAACCACAACAGAACTCTCTCGTACGTTTTGCTTGTTTTTAATTAGCAATTGAAACTATGCACACCTAAATTATCACTTTGCCCCAAATGAAATGGTGCATTTGGTGGGAATGGAAGATTTTCCATAAACCCAGAGAGAAGGAGTGAGATGAGTAAGATTTTTGTGCAAATTTGTACTTGATTTGAAGCTGCTTTTGAATTCTGGCCTTTTCACGTGGATTTCAAGTGAAGTGTGACAGCGTAAAAACTGACTTCAAATTTAATTAAAAATTAATTAAAGTTAATTATTTAATTGCGGTGGTATAAAGTGCAGTAAAATTTGCTTGTGAAATAATTTAATCTTCAAAATCTGTTAAAACACAGGAGCTATAAAGCAATAATTAATTTGATTTTGTTTTCTGATAACTGCTCATTAAATTTGTTACTTATTCTGTGGTAAAAAATGCCTCGAGATCCGGAGCAATTCGATGGGATTTTGTTGGCTATGGCCCAGCAACATGAGGGTGGGGTTCAAGAGGTACAAACAGGCATTATTTAAAACATTACATAGATAATTACCCAAGTATTTAATTGTTACTGTTTTTCTTTCTGGTTTTGCAGTTATTAGAAACTATTTTCAGTTTCTTAGCCCGAAAGACGGATTTCTATACTGGGGCGTCAGTTGCTACTGCCAAGAAGGTAACTCATTTGGGATTTACTTTTACTTACTTACTTTTATTCATTAGAAACTGTCGTGTTACCTTGATTCTTAATTGTGTATCTGTCTGCATTTCAGATGGTTATTGACAAGTTTGAAAAGTTTCAAGGAGATGCTGTTGAAGCTGAAAAGAAGAAGAAACGGGAAATGGAGGAAGCAGATAAGAAACGCCAAGCTCGAGCAGAAAAGGAACGTCAGCAGTTAGAAAAGGAAGCTAAAGAAGCTCAAAATCAACAATTGGAAGCCTCCTCTATTCAAGAACTTACGGAAGAGGAAGCTGAAAAACTTGAAAAGGAATTGGATGCAAAGAAAGCCAAACCAAATGTACAAGAAAATGGGAGTGGTGACGCCCCGGTGAAGGTGAACATTGAAGAAAAATCTAAGGATGAAGATGATGAGGAAGACGAACAAGGTACTAAAACCTTTTGGTTATTTATTTTTGTTATGTATTGTTCATTTTTGTTCATATTTTGAATTTTTTTTTGTTTTCTATTCCTTTCAGATAAGGGAAAGCTTAAGCCTAATGCAGGAAATGGATGCGATCTTCCAAATTATAGATGGACTCAGACTTTGCAAGAAATTGAGGTATGCATGTTTGTATTTGTCTTGTTCTAGTGGAAAATTAACTACTTCCGATTCTGTGGCAAAGTAAAGAAATATTGATCGATTTTTTGCAGCTCCGTATCCCGATTAAATTCCCGATAAAGTCAGGTGCAAGTTTAACTGAAATGCNAGATGATGTATGACCAAAGACAAAAGGAAATGGGGTTGCCGACTTCAGAAGAACAAAAGAAGCAGGATATGCTGAAGAAATTTATGGAAGCGCACCCGGAAATGGACTTTTCCAAATGCAAGTTTAACTGAAATGCGAGTGTAACTAACCATTAAGTCTTTGATGCAATTTGCAACTACATTTTTACACATTCTGATTACAATTAAGTACACAAAAGCTAAGGTACGCATTGTTGTTATTTTTCATTTCTATTACATATATTATTATGCCTTCTTGATAAGTCTTTAATGAACAGTATGAAACATTTATTCTCAACAAAAAATGAAAAAAATAAAACTCAAGCAATAAACTTTAAAATCATTGGAAGATACATTACATGATATTATTTGAGTCGAATTTACCTACTTGCTGGTTTTCATCCGTTATTGAAAAGTAATAATATTGCACAATGTTAAGAATGGAAGTTTGGATTCATTTTATTTGTTAGCAAACTAATTTTGTACGCTATGCACCATTTGAATGAGAAAACTCAGAAAATATTAGAACGAATTATGCTTAAAGTTTATATTTTTATTGGAAAATGTACTCATACAAATTGTTACTTAACTTAAAACTTAAAATCCTATTTTTATTAGTTTTTTATTTTTATTTGCAAAATTTGTTGTTTCGGTTGTAAAAGCGTCTTCTTATCTATTACATAGTAGTAGCCTTTTCATATTGTGGATAAACAATACACTCATGACACAAAGAGGAAAACAAAAGTTGAACAAACACTGGACTTAATCTTAGAAAAAGGTACAAATTTTATAGCATATATTTGTATTTAATAGGTCGAATATGTCCTAATCAATTATGGATAATGCACATAACATTCTTGCATGCAGTGCAAATGTCTTTTAAATAAATGATATCATTAGAGTAAAATAATAGTTTCTGATTTGTCGGTTAGGTATAAATCTCGTGCATGTTTTAAAATCAATTATAAAAATGACCAATACGGAGCATTTATTTCTTTGCTGCTAGAAGATTGATATTGATAATAGTCACTCACATTTACAAAAATATTTTATTCAAAGATATTTTTTCACCACACAACATCATCATCATGTAATTGTCGTATCATAAATCGTATCAAACTTGATAAGTGTGCATATGTAATTTACACATTCCTCAACTTTTTTATTTTTATACAACAAGAAAAATATGAAAAGGTTGATTATTGACTTTGACTGCTTGTGGTTAATTTAAATCTTTGTAATTCTTGTTGAAGCTGCTGTTATATAGTCGTTGATGTGCAAATTGCACTCATCATTATCATCGTTGTATAATAATAATATAAAACGAATGGCCCTTCTACCCAGTGCTTCACATTTTTACTATCGAGATAATATGTTTTGCACTTGATTATTTTGTCTCGCTCCTTTGCTTGATTTGATTTGGAAAAAAGTATGAATGAATGCATACTTTTTATGAATTGTAGCCTTTTGGTAATGATTAGATGACTCTGATCTGGTATAATAATGGTAAAAACAATTGTATAAAGTAGGTACAATTTATTTTATATGATTGAATAATAATGTAGTATTTTAGCATTTTCTTATCCTCCCCTACTTGTTGACTTCTATTTGGCTGCCTGTCTTTTACTAAAAGTGACTTGGTTTTTGCTCTTGTACTTGGTTTGTATCATTACGAACTTGATGCCAAACGAGATGACTTATGATGAGGCTTTATTTTTCGTAAAATGTTACTTAATCATAAAAAGTATCAAATATGAAAGGAAGAAAAGGTACTTTATCTTGTTCTGAAACGTTTTGTTGGTCAAGACGGTAAACAAAGACCACATAATATAATGCATTCTCGTTTTGTCTGTTTGAGAAGAGGATTGATTGATGATGCGAAAATCAAGTGGTGGTGTGTGTTTGGTGAGTGATTTCAAGAAAATGCAATTTTTTGGTAAAAAATGGAGATTTAAGGGATAAAATGGAATATGCGAGTAGGACTTGAATTAGGATTTGAGTAAGCGTAGGATCTGATAAGGGGAAATTTTTTATATTAAATAACTTAAAAGAGACATATAGAAGACATTTAGTCAGGAATGCTCCCATTGGTCATTGCAATTATCTGGTTGTGAAATAATCGTAAAATTATGGTGAATTGCTAAAAAAAATTAATACAGTAGCTATGTGGTAAAACCCCCAATAATTTGTAAAAGATCCGGCTTCTCCTTCATCAAATTGTTGCGATGGTCTATATTGATGGAATCCTTATCCTTACGTAGGCATCATGTCCATCGTGTCCATCATGCCCCGTTCTGTATGAGAAATCCAAGAAAAATTAATCAAAACCTTAAGTAACAGCAATTAAACTACAAAAGTGCACTAACTTTTCATAAGGATGAGTGTAATTATTAGTCCAATTGTGACCATTAAAGAGAACGTTGACACGACCAAAGCAATTTTATGACTGGAGCAAAATTTGACCATGCGTCGTTTCTTAACTTGCGTGTTGTATTGCCCGTTAAGAGTGAATCCTCCTGTAATTTATAAAAAATATAGATTAATGCGCTTTAGTCAACAGCACATGGTCACCTTGCAATAAGTCCAGTGAGGATTAGCTACATACTTTTCTAGTTGAGATTAAAATTATGGATTTCACAAAACAATATTTGCAATCTTGTAATACATCGATCAATTGTTAGAATAATGCTGATGCTAGCCAAGAAGAGTCTTCTAAGAGCTTGCCAAACAACCGCGTTTTTTTATCTACTAACCCAACTCCAAGGAATGAGTTTAAAATTTTCTTTTCATGACAAACAAGCCACAATGTCACTCATAATGAAGATCAGTTAATAAGTAACCATTCATACAGCTTGTCCACAACCACTGTTCATTTCATCGTTGACGTTTTGACTTTATTGCTATTATTGTTACATCATTAACACATCACTGTCACTGGTTTTCTACTTGTTTACATGAAAAAATTGGTAAAAATTATACAAATCAAAAATGTGGCTAAAGTGAAATTTGTAGCTGAATCGCTGGCACATAATGAAAATTCTCTTGACAATAAATGACGTAGGTGGTCAGTGATGAACAGTATGTAAACTTCACCAAACGTGCAGTTAATTCCCATTGTTATACAGCACGGGCGATGACAATGACAATAACGGCCAAAAAATCTAATAAATATATGCAATTGTTGCAACCGTTGCAAATTACTTCTTTTTATACTTTCGCATAACAATTTGGCAAAATTTATCTTTGACATGTTCATTTTTGCATAACAATTTGTGCTAGCACTTTTTACTGTTTTGTGCGAAATGAGAATTACCTTGAAACTTTTGTCGCTGTCGTCTTAATAATATCTTTATGTTGTAATCACGTGAAGAAATCTGTCCTTAAAATGTCTAAAAGTTTTCTAAATTGTTGCGAATAATTTGCTTTTTAAAAAGGAAATAAATAAGATGCATTGTGCAAGTTTCAACAGAGTCAATAATGGACAAATAATAACTAACTAATCATGGTAATCAAAATATTTTGATTTTTTATCTAACCAAACGAAAACTTATCAATGGCAAATGAAAAGGAAGTTGCTTTTTGAATTCTTAGATGGGATTGTGATTATTTTTACCCAAGTCTTTATGGTTGTCGGTGGTTAATTGTCACCTTCCATTTCATTTTTGACTGTTCCGGTTGTGTTATGATGTCAACTTCATTAACGAAAATCAGAATTAAAATCTGACTCATGCAAAATAATATATTTCCTCATTTAAAAAATCTTGGTGATGTCTCAAGCTGTTGTTAGCATGTTCCGCTAAACTCTATCAAATGGATTTTCCTCAAAATTGCAAATTTTCATAACACGAAGAAGGGTTGTAGTGGAGGAGCAATTCTTGAGATATTTATTAACTATTCATGCAACAATGCAATGCCGTGATATAGCATCCTTCTTAGATATATCCTTTCACAAAAAAATATAATATTTTAAAAGAGGAAGGAAGACTAAAAACTTAAAAAATGTGATATTCGAAGGGTAAAATATTAAAATGCGTTCACGTTCTAATTTGAGTGTTTTGGTGTCCCTGCATGAAACTAAATTAAATGCAAGGTTACAGTCCGTTAGGAACATGCGGCTTTTTTCGCTCTCACCCAAACATGATTATTGGGAAATGATGACAGTAACGATGATAAATTTGATAGCAAATTTAAAGATTTTGTAGTAAAAATGTAAGCAAGAACTAAAAGGAGCCTTATGTCGTGATACGAGGATCACAGGTATGGATGCTAATGTAAACAAAAATAAAGAATTTCATTTCCTTCTTTGAAAATGTTTGAAGGGAAGAAGGCTTAAGTGACCATTCATTTTTAAGCTTGTTTGGCAAAAATTTTATGAAAAATGTCTTTTTTAGGAAGAAATCAACAAGTTTGTTTAAATTGAGTGAGTTATTGGATCGGCATCATTAAATTTATGGTTGTGTGAAATGAATATTACTGCTTTCATGTCGTGTGTATCCATTACCTGATTATTACTTACAATGAATACCAAGCACGCTTCTGCATTTCATTTTCATTATTAATAAGATATTGCGCGATTACGTGTTTTCGCTCTCGTTCCTCCGTATGAGACTTTTGTCTCACTCTGGTCAGTGTTCAAAGTTTACAAACATGAAGGTCATTGTCATTACCAAAAATATCATAATTTTAATTTTAGGGAACAAAGTATTTTGATGGTGGATGCTGACGTATTTGCCTGTACGGCAATTTTCTTGGCTGCAATACAGTGGCAATGGCGCTGTTTACTGGCACCTGACCAGATACTTTGCTAAAAGAATTTTACACTTTTTAAGGAACTGTTTTACATAATTTTAGCCTAAATCCTATCAAAAATCCTCAAATTTTTTGTCAAGGAATTTCCGGCGTATGAATTGCAAAGAGAATGATGAAAAGTGAAACTCAAGCCAAGTTGATTATAATAATATTATCATACTTTTTTAATATAAAAAAACAAAATGAATTATTGCTGTTTTTAATGTTGCTGAAAATAAACTTGGCTTACCGACAGAATGAAAGGAATGATCCCTTTGAAGGGGATGTTGAAATTTTGTGAAATTCCAAAATGCATTGTTGTTGTCAGACTTGAGATTGTTGGTAGACAGTGGATTGTTGTGATGAAGGGGTCCTCCAATGATATCCAAAGGACCAGCACCCCCTGCAGCGGCAGACAACACTGGATCCATAACTGGGACTAAATGGTGATTTGTGGCGTTGGGCGTCGTGGGCACCAGGCCATTACAACTAGGGCAAATACCTGGCTTCCGGTATCCAGCCTGTAATAATTTAGTAATCATTTTTTATTTTTGCGTAAATTTTTACTGATGTCAACGTTTCTCTGTCTGACGCACGCATGGTATCTTTATTTTAATAACAGTCAATTTTTTCAAGCTCATTTGTGCATGCAAGCATAATAATCAGTATGTAATAATGCCATTGTGGTGATCAGCCAGAGCAAAGGTGTTGAAATGTAAAACGAATGAATTTCTTGGAATTATTTAGGATTTCGCACTTGTAGCTATTTTTGTTCTTTAATTCAATCAGCAAAAGGAAGATAGCGGCAACAGAAATTATTCCATAATGTGGTTCTGCGTTCATATATCATCTCTAAAAAGCAAAAACAGCTTGTCTAGAAACCTTGCAAAGGTCGTTCTACAGCTTGAGGGCTGACCATATAGGTAAGCTAAAATTACATAAGAATAATTTTTCCTTTGAGGTGATATGAGTCAGTAAACCGAAGTTCTTGAGATTCACTTATCCACTATTTCCACGATGTGATATGGTGGGTTCAAAAACTTGAAATTTTCCCATGACGAGAATCCATATTTTTAAAGGTTATATATCCCTTGCTGTTGGTTCAAATACTCAAAATTTATCTTTTGAATTCAAGGTAATACGATGAAAGGAGATTCGAGATTACCCAAGATATTATTATGTAAGTAGCTCTGGAAAATGTGATGTAGTACAATGTGGATGTTTAGATTTTTTGTCATATTTTTACCCGACCGTAACTATCTATTTTGTACAAACTTGCGGGTATGTGCATCGACCATGGACTGGTGAGGGGAATACAAATTACAAATTAGCTTTCCAATTGCAACTGAAAAAATGCTAAAATTATTTTATTCAGTCATTTTGCTAATTTAAGCAATATTTTAAAAAGTACTATGAAAAGTTTTTCCTGTATAAATTAATAAATAAGCATTAAATAGTGTTAAAAGCTCGCTTTAAAACTTTTCATTCAGAATGTATGGATGGTCAATTGGTCAGTTCTCGTGAGCTTTGTTTCTTCTCAAATTGAATGTAAGCAAACGGATGTTATTTAGTCTGCCAGAACAAGATATCCTTGTTAGCGTCCATGTTAAAGGATAAAAAATGTGTTTTTAATTCAGAAGGTTTTTAATGGGAATTATTCGTCCACTAACTTACGTTCATCATTCCGTGGTATTACATAAACAAATTATGATAGCTTATAAATTAAATTCCGTAAGCCGAGGATATGCAAAACTAAACCATGATAGTTTCTAATGTAATTTACCGTCAATTAGCGGTAGAAACTCACTGAATCCCTGAAACTGAATATTGGCTGGTTAAAAATTCAGAATCGAATGATACGATGAGAAAAATATGTAATAAAATTTGTTTTATGAGGTGAGTAGCAATGATTCGATGATTCTCGATTGAATTTTGTTTTGTTGAGTCAAGGATGTTATAAGATTTGAATAAATTAATTAGTTTATTAATTTCATTTGCCGATCAAAATCGCGTTAGACTAAACTTTCAAGAAAAAAATTGTTGATTCTCATATTTAAAATTTTAACGTAATTATACATTGCAATATCATAAATCTGCGGCTACACTGGGTTTGTACTCTTGAAAATTAAGGCTTTTTTAAAAATTTGTCCCTTTCACTTTAAAAGGGCAAGTTTATCCCTAAAATCTACTAGAAAAATGATAGATGTTGTTCCACTTGCATTTTTCTAAAAAATAAAAGCGTGAGAAAGGTGTCAAGTATAAAAAAGTGCGACATGTACTAAAGAGAAGGTAACCAACAAGTTGTTATATAATCGAATGTACTACATACAAGAAAATGTATCTTCTCCACCTTCCTATCTCCTTCCCATCTCATATCCTCCTAATTGTTGAACGCAGTAAGTTTTATCTAACAATTGATTTTTTAAAACGAAGAGAGGTTGGATGGAGCTCACAGTAATGATAAAATAAAAAATTGTGAATTGAATCAAGCCTCTTTAATTTCCCATGCTGATAATTATTAAGTCGACGCTGATGATAATAATGATTAAGATGAAGAACCTTACAATGCCAAGTTTACTTTTAACAATTTTCTGAAATGAAGAGAATTAAACGAAGATAAGATGCCTTCTTCACTGCAGCAGTGCACATTTGACATTAAATACATTGCATTTTAATATTTCATTGTTGAAGTTGATGCTACCTTCACGTACACATGGGGCTTTACATGAATATAAATCTCTGTATTTCTTGTGTCATTGTCATCGACGGAGATTAAGTGAACTTGCATAAAAATAGCACGCGTAATATTATTAATTAACAGTACAGGTAAAGGCAAACCCTTTTGTCCTTTATCTCATTCTTGTTTGCTTCTATATTTAACTTTCAAGTTAAATCTAAGTAAGATGTTTTATATGTTAATGACAGATAACATTAAGTCGTATATTTTTTATTATTTAACTTTGAAAAATGTGACTTTGAATTGAGATGTGGAATTTTCTCACTTGAGTAATACAAGTGGAATGTAAAAAAGTCTAAATATATATGTGCGTATCCAATTATAAAGTGTTCAATCAACGGTTATTTCTGCTGTAGAGGTTGAACTGAAGATATTTATTTATGAGGATTGCCCATATTTAGAATTGCCGTGTATGAATATGGATGATGATAGTGAGGTGATGTTGATTATCTTGTTGAGCCTTAAACTTCACTTTTCATGGGGATAGCCTTTCCCGTGAGTGATTGTAGGATTAAAGTAGAAGTAAAGGATTTTGTTTTTGCCTTTTAGAAATGTTGTTATCTATGGGAGCGGATCTATTTGATAAGTGCAAACTGTTTGTTAATGAGATGGGAAGATCAGAGAAATAATACTGAGTAAGCTCAAAAGCAAATTTTTATTTTTGCATTTAAATCGTATATGGACTTACCGGCATGTAAGGTAATGAAGGATATCCACTTGAAGGCGCCGTAGTAGAATCCCCGTATGACTTGGTAATGTTTAGGGTAGAACTACGATGATGATTAATGCTATTATTGCTATTATTACTATTGCTATTTTTGTTATTGCTATTATCCATGTTCATAATTTTTGGATGCGGAGGTTTGTTAAGAGAAGAAGGCACACTGTTTCCTCTGCTATCCGAAGATTCGAACCCGGTAACAAATGTCGACCCAGAGCTAACATCTTCTGATGACGATAAAGCAGAAGAGGTTGAGGACGAGCTGCTGAAATTCTCTCCAGAAGAAGGAACACTCTCGCCTACACCGGAACTTGGGGTAATCTGACCATCTCCCCTTTCCGTTGTAGAAACTGTGGATGGTACCGAAGTAGATGTGGTTTTCGAACTAGAACCCCCTGACGAAGCTGGGATTGAGGTAGAGGAAGGCATTATGTTTTTCGGAGAACTCCCACTTTCACCACCAGGCGGGAGGTTATCCTGCTGGTGAACACTGAGATTATTCATTGAATGCGTAAGAGTCATATTTATTTGCAAAGGTGCATGATGGGCGTGAAGTTGTGGAACAATCACTTGGCGATAGTAAGCCTCTCCGCCAATGTCTTTATCTCCTTGAACTTGGTGAAATGGATGAGTACAATGCTTAGCACCTGTGATAGCCAAAGGAGCCTGCCTGCTATCGCTTGCTGTACTGCCACGGGAAGATCTCTCATCCACGACAGAATGTGTAATAGAGGAAAGCCTTTGTCTTCTGGGGATGGAAGATGGTGGAGGTAAATCCGGGGGTAGGATGAGAGAAGGTCGATGTTGTAGCTGCTGATAGTGTACTTGTGAGCTCTGGATTTCTGGGAGAGGGGGAGGATAGGGATGATGATGGTGATGGAAATGAGGTTGGTAAAATTGCTGTTGTTGTAATTCCTCAATATGTAAGGGCGTCAGTTGCCCCACATGAGTTTGATAGTATTGTCTCGCTAGTTGAACATTGATTTGACAGCCGGGATCCTTACACCAGAGTTCCACCCTTGGAAGTGTCCAGTTCCTTAGGTCAGTTTGAAATATGGGGTTACTTAAGAAAGCTGACCTTTTAAATACTTCGTCGTCTTCTTCAATTGCCGATTTTTTCTCTTTTTTCTTATCCTTCTTTTTCTTTGTTGGTGATTTTTTATCAGGCTCAGTAAGCTCTTTGGAAGATGAAGAAGTTAAAGTTGCCGATTTTTCTTTTCTTCCCCGTTCCTTTTGCTGTTGAATGTGATTCTCTTGCTCTGAGACAATTGTCCAGATTGTTTCAGTTCGACTCTGTCGATTCTTCCGTTTTTTTCGCTTCACCCCGCTGGTACGTGGAGCTATGTAGAGATTATAGTCTGGAGTTGGATCTTCAGTTGTGTTATAGTGCGGATCTATATCTGGATTTGTGAATTCACCGTCGTCTTCTTCAACGTTTTCGTCTACCTAAAAACGGCAGAATGAAAAAAAATAATAGTTTTCTTTAAGAGCTCAGTCCGTTACAGTCTTACAGATATAAACTTTTGTGCGTTCAAAATCAAACTAAACATTTTTAATACTGGTAATCAGCCTAACGACGATTTTATTATGATTCAGTGTGACATTCTCAAGCATGAAGTAATTAAATGGTGTGATTCCTGTTTCCCTTTCTAACTTTGCGAATATAAAATCATTTGCGAATACTAAAGCGTAGTTTCAAACACTATCTTGCAATTAC
>JAHZNK010000501.1:0-10796 GCA_027744615.1 Lepidocyrtus cf. nigrosetosus NNG-2020 | reverse complement strand
TCTTCGGAATTAATTGCCTCCAAATCCTTTAAGTGGATTGACTGAAGAAAATCCTCTAATTCTTTAAGTGCTCCCACATTGCTTGCGTCATCGTATTCGCCCATCCAAGTCAGATAGGTTGTTTCAAAGAGTTTGTCGTACAACTTGACTGACTGCTTGCTTGCCAATGGTTCATCAAGTTTCCATTCCGTAAGAAGCCCCATTATTTCAGGATTTCGTTCATATCCCTGAGAAGGTTTGAGAACTGCTATTGCCAGCATCCGAAAAATTACCAACCATTTATCAACGTCACTTAGCAAATTTGACTTTAGCACAAATGTAGCCAGACTCTTAAAACTGGTAAAATACTGTTCTTTAAATGACTCATTTGATATTCGGACAAATCTAAACATATCGATCACGAAATCAATCAGAAAAGCCTTGCCGAATTCAATATCTCTTTCAACAAGTTTGTCTATGATGGCCTTTGCAGTTTTTGGCATAAAGTCTGATAAGCCTGCACCTGACATTAGCATTGCAAGCCACTCCTCAACTAATCCAAGATTAGCGACAATATCCACATAACTCTCGATTGATATTCCTTCATTATCCTCTCGTATCTCGATAAGATCAAGGAATCCAGAAAATTCTTGTTCCCGATCCGGATTTCCGAAGATCTTCTTAAACATCCCCTCCTCCAGTTGGGTGAGCAACAACAAATGACATGAGTATTTATCTGAATGGGTCAACCTCAATTCTTTGAAGACGTCCTTATCAACAACTGAGGATCCTTCTGGACCTGCAATTTAATTCAATTAACATAAAATGAGTTAAACATTTAGCCATATTTCATTCGTTCTGTTTTAAAAGTTAAAATCTTACCAAAGTACTCCAACACGCACAAGAACCTATTGAGTGTTGGATTCTTCTGAATCGAGAATAAATCCTTGTCCTCCTCCCCCTTTAGGTTACCCCTTTGTTTCGTCCCATTCATTGTGACCATAACCATTTTGCTAGCAAATTTCTTTCTTTTCTAATCTTGCGAATCCCGTCAGCAAACCGGAAGTTAAACACTAAAAACAATAATCAAGCAATTTATTTTATTGTAATTAATCACCACAAACAAGTAATTTTCAGTTGACAAAGTACTCCAAAACAATTAAATACCTATATGGACTGAAACCAGTAATTGCAGACTAAATTATTGGAATTGTCCAGTTAATTAAATAATTAAATAAAACTGCCAATTAAATCCAAAACCATTTTGGCAAGTCGCACATGTCAGACTCGGCTCGGACTAGAAATCCTTCTCTTTCGTTTCCTTTGCTATCCCTCTTGTGCCTGCCTTTTCGTGATTTTTGGGGCAAAGTGCATTTAATAAGAAGCGTGTAAAGTGTAAAGTGCACAACTTCGCTTTTTGTTACGCAAAATCAATTTTTAGATTTTTTGCATCTCTTCCCCATTCAAAGCAAATCATATGTTTTGGTTGGCCCACTCACTGAAAAACTCCATTTCTGCAACAATCATAATTTTTTCAACAAATTGAAAGTTTAATTGTTAGTTAAAGTAATAATTCCTTATTAAATTTGTTGTTTAATTGAGTTAGTGGTCATCGTAGTCATTAGTCATCACGCTGCACAAATTGACGTCATGTCATAATCAGAATGAATCATGGAGAAAGTCAATCAGCTGATAAGGCGCTGCAATTGTTGGAAAAGTTTTGAAGTAATGTAGCGGATTGCAAAAATGTGAAAGGAGATAAAATTTGGACATTTTGGGAAATAATTGTTACTTTATAGTTGAATATTAACTTTAGTTAGTGATTAGGGTAGAATAAGTATCTTATAATTAACTTTAGGTTACACAAAGTAGAAATAAAAAATGTCGACGTCATTCCGCACAGTGAGGAGGAACCTCCCGTTTATTAGATCAGAAATGGGAGCTTTGGTAGGGAATTTGAGTTTATCAGTGAAGTCAATATGTATTTGCGTCATATGTTCATATATGCTGTCATACTGGAAGCCAGCGGTGGACGCGCTAAGTGTGACGCCTGGTCACCTGCTACCCCCATCCCTTAGAGTTTGGACATTGTTGACAAGTCCTTTCTTAGAAATACATTTGTGGGAAGTTTGTGTTGATATTATTACAGTTGGGTTATGCGGTAAGTTGAATTTAATGTTGAAAAAGGATAATGAAAGATGTAACAAGAATGTAATGACGATTCTGGTATTATTTTGCAGGAAAACTTATGGAACCTTTGTGGGGAGCTAAAGAAATGATCTTCTTTTTTGTACTGGTAAATTTAAGCGTATCCGTTCTAAGTGTCTTCTACTATCTCTTCTTGTACGCTGCTACTTCTGACCCTGACACCCTATTCAGGATTCAAATTCATGGACTTGCAGGATACATTGCTGCAGTATCAGTTGCTGTAAGACAAATCATGCCAGATCACGTAATTGTTAGAACACCTATGGGGAAGCTTACAAACAGGTTTGTGGAAATGGTTTCGAAATAAATCTTGCAAAATTCTTTGGATGTCAATCAGTTTACTTGATTTGTAAAACATAACCTTTTAAAATTATAGAAATATCCCGTTAACTGTATTAGTTGTTCTAATAATCGCATGGGTTATTGGGCTATTGGAAGGAGTGTACTGCACCATGTTTGCGACAGGCGTGTTAACATCATGGATATATCTTCGATTTTATCAAAAACACAACAATGGAACAAAGGGTGATATGGCTGAAAGCTTTAACTTTGCCAGGTATCCTGCATATTTGTGATTTAAATAATACAATAGAATATAGAAGATAGAAGTCTAACCTTGATCTTTTAATCAGCTTCTTCCCAAACGTATTGCAACCACCAATTTCCGTGTTATCAAATTCAATATTCGGGTTCTTTGTAAAAGCTGGATGTTGTAGAAAACCAGTAAAGAAATTTGCAGACGCTACTGGACCCTCGTCTATTCAGATATCACTTCCTGGTTCAGATCCAAGTGACGCGGAACGTAGGAGGTAATAATAAATATAAGTAAAGTATGCATTTATGAAAGTTCAATTTGGCTTCTAACCTATACCTACATTACATTAATTTACTATTGTGGCCTTATCACTATCAATCTAATATGTTATTGATTGTGGAATAATAATAATTTTACAGACAAAAAGCCTTGAAGCTACTAAATGAACGTATGGGACTTGGAACATCTAGAGACGCGGAGGCAAAGCGTCCTCTCATACGACCAGAACGTTCAGAAAAGTCTAGTAGGAGTGGAGTTCAAGTGTCTCCAAGCCATTCGATAAGCTCTGTAAACAGTTCCTCACTGCAAATGAGCAGCTGGTGGTAGCTCGTCAAGTCTGAACATGAATATACCTCCAACATCAGCAAGAGGTGACAACGTTATAATTCCCGTGCCGAACAACTCCACCAATGAATTGTAGTTTTCCACTTGCATCAACGAATTAAACCTTTTTCGAGTTTTTGTAAAACTGCATAATTTCGGTGAATGTTTTATGATGTTTACTGTTTTGTTACATTTTTGACTTGATTTCAAATTATATATTTTTATGATTGGGTATGAATGTATTACTATGAAAAGTGAATTTGAGAAGAAGCGACGCCTGGTACAAGACTTATTATTAATTAAGATAAGAAGAATAGTAAAATTGTTGCACACTTTTTAAAGAATGCCTCGCCTCGCTTTACTCTTTGATATATATATATATTCAGTAATTCAGTTTATTATTATTTATTACTAATCACTGATTTGAGCTACCTCCTACCTCTGTGAAACACAACTCTTTTTCTAATCAAGAAAAAAAGTCTCTTGTTAATTTCTTTGTCTAAATAAATTGCTTAACATACTCCCCAGATTGCTATTGAATCACTATCGATGTCATAATTTTGTAATGATATTAAATGTGCGTGCTTTGTATTTGTATTCATATTTTATGATGTATCAGTGTTTTCAATATGCAAACGGATAAGCAAATGAGAAGCTATCATGAATTGGAGACTAACTATTGCATTTAAAAACGATTACTTACTCGGTTACTTATACTTACTGTACATTGTATGTGAATTTTATACAGGAATCATGTAATTAATTAGATACTATCGTTCGTTATCGTTGGCTTGGCGTCATCACAGCAGCACGAAGTTCGAAAAATGTCTAAAAGTAGTCAGCCCATGGTCATTTTACCTTACCTTTTACTGTCATCGTCATCCATAAAAATCATTAGTTAAATACCTTAAATTAGAATTAAATTTTCGTATGTATATTAATTTAGTTAATTTATATTAAAATTAAATATTACGAAACAAAATCATTGATTTACCACCACGCTAACACAACTCTCGACAATGTAATATAACTTCTATTAAAATAAAAAATAAGCAAAACTAAATAGTTTTGATTGATCATCATTCATGAGTCTTTTATGATCATGCTTGGTGTAATAGGTAGGTATAATATAAAATAATTGCATGTTAGAAATGATTATCCAAAATGACTCAGTTAAAGCATTAAAAGCTATTTTGAATAGATAGGTATTACATTTTTCATGGCCCAAACTTATTTTTTTAAATTCGCAATTTTTATTTTCAATCGCAATATATACATTTATTATCCAAAAACATTTATATTATTAAAAGTAAATTAGGTAAAATGACCATGGGCNATATACATTTATTATCCAAAAACATTTATATTATTAAAAGTAAATTAGGTAGGTACTTTCGATCATGTTTTGAATTGGTATAAGCTTAGTTTTTACAGTTGTATATTATGCTTTGCTTTCATCATCCTTGTTTAAAAAATAGGAGTTTTAGATTTTTAAAGTCAAGTAGACAGACATACATAGTACACCAATGTATTATATCCAAGAGTGAATTAATGAGAAAGTTTATAATACATTCGATTCGAAAAATCCTGTTGCTTATTCACAGGCTACAATTATATATTTTTATGCTTATATAATATTTTAAAGGACAAAGTACAAAAGTTAAAACTAAATTAAAAGTTAACAAAGTACATATAACGAGAAAATCAACACTACCCTACGCAGTTCTACCAAATTAAAGATAACAAGTTATAACGTTATGAAAGTGGAGGTACGTACTCCTCCGATCCAGTCTACCCAAGTTAAGTGGGTTTTGCACATGATGGAAAAATCTTATTCGGCTTATCTCGCACTTGAAACTGCAACGACTTTCATTCTCTTAACTGTACCTCCAGACGAAACTGACACTATAGTTGGAGACCCCGTTTTTGTACCGTCCATATCGGAATCAGACTCAGAAGCCCTGGGCTTCATGCCTTTGATGTCCATTGGATTTCCCATACCAGCAGCAGCAGATGCCGCGCGTAGTCCACCGGCAAGTTTTGCCCTTTCCAATGCTCTTACTAGAAATACGTAAATAAAAAACAAATAAATATCATATACTGTGAGAGAAGTGGAAATTAAACAATATAATTGAGTTTATATTTTATAGTTTGCGTACAATGCTTACTTTGATTTTCAAGTATCTGATTTTGTCGCTTCAGATCTTCAATATCATGCTGATGAGCAGAATTCTTACGCCTCATGAACTGGATGTACTCCGCCGCCTTTTTCAGTATTTGAGCCCGGCTCGACTGCTCAGTTTCGGAATAACAAATAATCACTATCACTCTCGTCGCCTAACTTGTTATGCCATTACAAAAATTGAATAAAAATGAATAAAAAAGCAGCTCGGAAACGCACTTTTACCTTTTCGCCATGCAACGATGGAACAGAATCTCGCAAGCTGATAAATGAATCCTTGATGTGATCTCGTCTCTTTCTTTCCAGCATATTGTGATGTGCACGTTTCTCAGCCTGAAAAAGAAGCAAAAAATAAAGTTAAACTCTAGACTATATTTAATACTGGAATAGACTAATCTAGATTGAGATTAACTACCTGTGTCATCGGTTTTGCAGTTGGTGGAGTAGGAGTTGATGAGGTACTGCTTTGACTGGTCTTCTCATTGAACCCATCATCGGTATCGACCCCATCATCATCCTGAATATTTTCAAAATGAATTTCGCCAATGAATTATATTACCACTTAATTACAATTAAATAAAATTAAAAATTAAAACTCAGCTTACATCACTCCCCATATCAATATCTCGATCATCGTCACTCATCATTTTGACTTTGTCAATATAATATCCTGTTGTGCTGGTCTATAAAAATCTTCGCCAAAACTCCTCAAGTGCGAATTACACTGAAATTTAACAAATTAATGATATTAATTAAATGAGTAAAATATTTAAAAATTTAACCACCCATTAAAAACTCCAAATCATTCACGCACGTTATACCCCCGGATGTACACGTGACGGGTCAACTACGCAATATTACTCATATACCACCACCACCACCACTGCATGTATACTACACAGTAAGTACCATACATACATAGTAGAGCACTGACTTCTACTTAGGTAATAATTAATTAAATAGGACTACAAATTGTAAAGACGGTTATAATTGCATAATTAAACCGTTAAAATTACATTCAAAACATCTACATTGAATCACGTGAATATTGCAATGTGTGGTGTACTAAAAAACCATTCCCCATACATTTTTTAAAAAAACTACATAATTCAAAGAGCCACGTGTACTTACCTTTTGTTAAATTAACTGAAAAAGGTTATCTTTTTCAGTTAAATTGCTTATCAATTTGGAGCACTCGAATTTTTATGTAGCAGATTGTGGTGAATAAGTCTTTTTCTTGGACAAGGATGATGATGCCAGCCTAGACGGCTTTTTTTCTATAGTCTGTAGTTCACGTTGTTATTTTTCAACATTGAAAGGATAAGAATGACGCGTTTCTTGTGCAGTACAGACTACTACAAAAAAGGGATAGATTCCAGCATAGTCAAATAGAGCAACTTGTTCGTGTTGAATGAACCATGAGGAAAAAAACACGAGCGTGAGCTCTACTGCGAAGAAAAATGACATGAGGGAAGAAGGGTTGAAGAGTTGATATAAAAAGCCTATAAATAGAGATAGTCACAATAGTCTATGTCTACCTGTATAATATGGGAACGTTCAATAATTACATGATCGCTAAAAACGCCTCGGACCTATCTACCTACCCCCCTCCTCCATTCAGCTGGGGTTAATGATTTTTGGAGGGGGTACCTACCTAGCTCAAGCGCTTAGAAAATTGTTGAACGTTCCCAATGTATTCAACTCACTTTTTTGGCTGATGTGTAACAAAAGAGTTGCTCTTGAATGAGTCATTCACATTTATCAAGAAATCCACGGTCAAGCACATGCTTCCAAAAACAATGTCAAAATGAGGTTTGGAGGAGTTAATGATGCGGAACGCAAAGATAAATTGCAAAATGTGAATAGATAAGCCTGCCTTTTTTTTTTCAAAGGACGCTATTATTATAGAGAGTTGATTGCAGGTAGAGATATTCTAATGATTCTATATAGCCGAATGAATATGAATGATCTATTAATACTTGGTTCATTGGTTGACTTTTTCCATTTTTTAACATTTTTCGTTTAATTTAAATTTCATTTTAATTAATATGCGTTGAATTGTCAAACAAATTGGTTTAGGAGTTGGGAAAACGTTTCTTTAAATCAGTAGCATCTTGCCCCGGTCCACTTGGCTTTATTTGTATGATAGATGATACAGATTCAAGGGGAACTGTGACTGTGAGTATATCTTGAAATGAATGTACATTTTGCTAATCCAACTCTACGCTATATCTTTCAATCTGTTTAATAAATCAGTTAATGGCTCATTATCTTTAATTGCAATTTAACAAGCTTCTTATTTTTGAAAATTGGGCTCATCTACTTTAGTTTGCATAAGATCTCCTCTGAATCTGAATCTTTTTCTACATCTTTTTAGTCATCGCATCATCTCCTTTAAAACTGATTATTTTGCACTTCTCGAAACACTATAACACGTGTAAAATGGCAAATTTCCAAAATTTGCGTCAAAACAGCCAGTCATTTTATTTCCACACGGAAAGTAATGCATTTCTTTGATTTTCCAAAACTTTTTCAAACAAAACTTTTCAAACCACATGCCAAACGCCAATACAAGATACCACACATCAACTTAAAATCAACCACAGATCATTTTTAGCACGCCAACCTATTCGATCGTAAATTATATTTTTCTAAAAATGGAACTTCCTTCTGGCAACTTTGAGTTGCAGTGTTGCTTCTGGCAAGTTTAGGTTCAGGTATTTCAAAATGGCAACTCCTTCAGTTTCTGGATGGATGAGCATTAAATCAATTATTCCTAAAAATATTATTTCTTTTGGATAATTTTAAATTCTTTCAAAAGGTGAACGTGAACCTGAATATAAATACGTGAGAGCAAGTGAAAGTTAATAGTTTCGTTTTCTTGGAAATGGTGTGTCTGCGTTTGAATAACAACAGAAGTGGTCCCGTAAAAATGAATTTTATTCGTAGCGACCCTCTAAATCAATATTGCCATGAATTCTACAATTAAACCTTTTAGCTCAAATTCAACTGCACTTTCACCACACCAGTTATCCACTACCCTACCGTACAACCATTTTAGCAACTCCGGAAACGCTAATTATTTCCGAAGAGCATGAGAATCTTACTTCTACTGACTCTTCTGATTACACTGGCGTCTCACAGGAATCGTTGTCTTTTATATTAGTACCTATAATTATTATTTTAGGAGTTGCCCTCATATCCGCATTGGTAAATAAAACAAAATCTTTCTTACCGTTAGCTATTGGGTACTAAGCTTGTAATTTGCTTTTTGTGTTGTCCGGAATAGACCATATACTGCATCCAAAAGCGACAACGATTGGATAATCTTCGCCATACGCTGATCCCGCTGTATACTTACAATAGAAGAGAGGATGAGTGGGGAGTGCTGCTAGATAATCACGGACGTATAAATGGAAGAGACTCAAGATAATGTCTTTGCAATAATAAGTAATTAAGCAATAAATTTTCAGTAGCAACTGTTTTTATTAAAGCAAAAAAGAAGGTCATGAATTGCTTTGTTCTTCATTTGATTACATAACACCACTTATTCAGACTGTACTATTTAGATTTTCAACAAAAATGTATTTCAAAATCATATACACGATATATATTCATTAGAATTGGAAAATAGTTATTTTTATGGATAATAATGTTTGAGAGCATCGTATATAATATTTTTTATTATCACCACAATTTATTTTTTAAAGCTTAGCTTTCTTCAATTTTCCAAGTAGCTTATCAAGAGCCATAGCTTTTGTGATATCGCCTTTAATTTTCATTTTACCCATCATATAAGCGCTTGTTGGGCTTAATTTTCCATTGAAAATTTTCATAAAATCGTCACCCGAAACTGAAATGGTGACATCGGACTTATTTGGTGGCTCTCCTTTGCCAACTGCACCACTTCCGCTTTTCATATCTAAAAAGTAAACACCTTCGTCGGTGCCCTTCACGTCAAACGTAAAGACAGCATTTGTACCTTTAACAAGGTCTGCAGTTAACAGACCCTGCATTTTTTGCATAATGCCCAAAATTGCACCTCCACCCTCAGATCCAGCGGCACTTGTGGAGGCTTTTTGTGAACCTGCCATATCTGCGGATATTGGTGGGGATGTGATCTTTCCAGTGATTCCCGTAATTTGATATTGGCTAGAATGGACAGAGCTCGTTCCTTCCAGAAAAAAATCTGGCATCAGATTGGCGTCTAAAACACAGGTACACAATTAACATCGAGGAGATAATTGTTTAGCAATAATGCAACATTTAAAATAAAATTAAAAATTATCACAAATCCAAAATCTAACCTTTACCTTTCTCATAAGCATATGAAGAAAGATCAGTGATGCCCTCGTCCTTAAGTACATGTTCATCGACAAAGAAATTACCTATGAAAGTTTAAAGTTAATTAGACAAATGTTTACTAGCTTGATTGAATACAATATTGATGGATCGATAAAAATATTGTTACCAGTAGTTGATGAACTGTCCCTTGACAAAATAGCGTAGGCTGCATCACTCATTATTTCAGGCATTCTGCACTGAGCCTTTATACCCGATCCACCTCCTGACAAATAATTAATCCAATTCAATTTCGGCAACAATCGATAGTTTGAATTTTTTAATCAGATCACTTGTTAATTTAGTTTATATACCGAGCATTTCCATTGCTGCTGTGTAGATAGCGGTGGCAGGCCATAAGCAATTAACGGCAATACCGTCACCACGAAGCTCTTCAGACCATCCAAGTGCAAATAGCGACATGTTATATTTGGCTATGGTGTACGCAACATGGTTTTGAAACCAATGGGGTTTCAGACTCAAGGGTGGAGACAAATTTAGAATGTGCGGATTTTTGCCTTTCTTCAAAAATGGCAAACAAGTTTTAGTCCTGTAATAATCGTTAATAATGCAAGAAATTAGTATCGCATACGAAACAATGATTACGAATTGTATACAGTTGATTATTAAAATAAAAACAAATTCATTCGTTTCCTCTTCTCAAAATTTGAAAATTATAATTTGTCAATTAACATCTTTTGTAAATTTCATACAAAAAATTTCCTTCCAAGTGAGTAAAGTACCTTCCTCTGCTACAGTGAAAATTGTCCCTTTAAGCTTTGGATGGGGTTCAGCAGTTTTTGCTGCAATTACAATATTAGCCTTATCCTTAGCTAATTTCAAAGCAATGTCTCGACCAATTCCACGACTTGCTCCGCTAATATACACCGTACGACCGGCTAGTTTTCTAAAATATATTAAAAAGTTTTTAATAAAATGCTGATTCAG
>JAHZNK010000500.1:0-10635 GCA_027744615.1 Lepidocyrtus cf. nigrosetosus NNG-2020 | reverse complement strand
TATCAGTTGCTATTCGTGTACAATAAGATAAAGAACAGTAGTTAAGAGAATTTCATAATTATACGGGAACAACTTTCTCCAAAGAAATGAGTATCAATTTAAAGTATTTTCATTGTTTTGATACAATAGATTTTTTAAAGGGATCGCCTTTTTTTAGAAAGCTTTAGACTATTGTTTAACAATAGAAAATTGAAATTGTCGTATAAAATATTGAATTCTAAAAGAAGCGATAAATGTCACAGAAAAGAGAAAAGGTAATAGAAAAAATGTTTTATTCCACCCTTTCTAAAACATAAAAAGATGATGATGATACAAGATAAGAAAAGAATAAAGTTCTTTTCTGCAAAAAACCTGGCTCGGGTCAATAAAACCAGAATAAGAAAGATTTTGCCAACAAGAAAAGTTGTTCCTTTAGAATTTTGTTGAAAATTTTTGTGCGAACGGAATAGATTGAGTGCAGGGAAGCGATAAAAAGTCGTTCAAAATCAATGTGTTCAGCGAAGCAAAGGGGAAAACCTTCATCATTATTATCATCATCGTCATTACCTCCACCGCCCCTCCTTTTGTTTGTATTACATTTTTTGCTAATGGAGTTCCTCTTTCCTTTTAACTTTCTTTTCACACAATGAAATGGAGATAGAAGCTTTGCTATCATCAGATTAATAGCAACACGTGAGAAAAGTTGGTCCCAAAGTAACTTTTTGTAATTTTCTCGTGCATTGATTCCCAGAAAATTTGTCCTACAATTGTCAAATAGTTGTTGGATTGAAATTCTATTGTTTTTTAGTTTCATTTGTAATGAAAATTCCTTTGTTTCCCATTATTGTAGAATACTTATTTTGCTTTATAAACTTTCTACATACACTCTCAAATGTTCTTTATTAAGGCACAGTTTTTACCTACAATTCAGTTCATAATGTACCAATGATGAATGGATATTGTAACTTATGAATACAGGTTGCTTTTACTTTTATTAAAGTTTTTGGTAAACCTAAGAGAAAGTATATGCTTATGCAATCTTCATCCAATCTTCATTTTTACATTAAATTTCTTTTGCGTAGGTGGTGCAGGATGAGCAAAGGGACTGCCTGGCTTAAAGGATTCTTTCACTCAAGTGTATAGGAATACTTGAGCAGCTTTCCTTCTCTAATCTCTAAATTATATGCTGATACTCTTTCATTATTTCAAAGAAAGTTGCCAATCTTATACAAATAACCTTCAGATGTTTGTTTGAAGCTATCTACTTCCTTTCAGGGGAACGAGGGTTAAAAGTTGTTACGCTATATAAAATGAAGAAAGGTTCATTACGCAGCAACAGTTTAATCTTTTAAACAAAGTTTTAAAAAATTTCTGTAATGGATATAAGTTTTCAAACAAAAACTTACTGTTCCATTTCAGGTAGAATTCGTGCTCATAAAGTCAGATTCGGTTAGCCTTGTAGTAATTTTTAAACTGTTGTAGTAGCAGTTGCTTGCTCTATTTCTTGTTCTCAGGTTGTTAATTAATTTGGCCAAGCACAACAGATGAAAAAATGTTACATATTAGCAAATGTGGAATAAGAAAAACTTTTGCCATTTTTTCACTCAATTTAATGTTATTGCTTCTTGTAGTTGTTTTCGATGGTGGTGATGCTGGCATTTTTATTAAAAACTTTAGTCATTGTACATTTGCTTCACTATTCTTTGTTTAAAACCTCTGCAAATATAAATGTAATAATCATTATTTAGTACATCCGTGTGTCTTGCTTTACCCTGTAAGGTTTCACAAAGGTTTTCCTGGAGAATGTCTACCTTTCTCACGGAAAACTTTTCATAAAAGCCTTTTCTATTCTCATAATTCTTCGAAACATACTGTTTCAAACTTGCGATCAGCTAAAGATAACCGGAAAAGAGTCCGGCAATGTTTCCTACCTGCTAAAAGTTTTGGCATGTTTCTGTCGCCGCGAATTTAGGAAAGTTATAATCGCATTTGTAGCTTAATAAAATCCCAAAAGTTATTTTCATTTACTCACCTTTAAATCCGTCAGGAGCTAGTCTCAAGTCTCTCCAAAGAATAATACGCCAAGCCAACAATCCGATACCGCCTGAAGGTCAAATATAATGCAAGCACAAAGGAAAAGTCGGTAGAATTATAAGCAGGCAGATTAGTTAATATTATTCTAAAGTTTTCTCATGGTTAGATATTCCTAAAAAACACTTTTGCAGAGACAAAATTGCTAGCACAGCTTCAGGTGAAACCCCATCGTTGCCTTCAGAAGGTTGCACAAAAAGTATTTGCTTTCTAGTTTCTTTTCAGGAAAAGTAAACACTTCCACTACAGTTCCTGAGAGCTTTATGCGAGAAAAACTTGTATTTTCTCCTCTTTTAAAACGAAAGAGCTTGGTGGTGAGAGTAAGTGCATAGAACGGAATCAGTCTACCGACTGGACTACATTCGAACAAGTGAGCGAGAACATATAGCACAAAACATCCCCACATTTCATAATCATTTTCCTCGCAAACATATTCCCCTTTCACCATTTCATTCAGCTAACACAACCACTAATCTATGATAGTCATCCCACCAGCAGCAACAGCGAATAAAACCTGCCATGAAAAACTCATTTTTCATTCTTTGGGATAATGCAAGTGCACTCGTGCCGGTCTTATAGGTATGAAATGGTGAAATCCTCATTTCAAATTCTTTTTTCAGGATCCCATCTCATTTTCTAAATTAATTCTATCAGAAAAGAAGAGTGGACGGATGTTGGAACGTTTGCTACTAGGATTATAAACAAGACTAAAAATGAATAAAACCGTGTGAGAAACTTCAATTGTACGTGCTGTATCACTGTTTAATCCTTGTTTAGCTTAAAGCCCTTTTCATTCAACTCTTATTTCCCCCTTTTCATTTCTTTTCTAATGTAAGCCGTCTTTGTTGCTCTTTCATTTTATTAAACGAAGCTACTTATATCGCTTTTATTTCTGAGAAACTCGGAAATGATGATTCAATCATATTGTGACTGATTCTGTTTTGAAAAGAAAAATTGGACACAAGAGTAAGGATATGATTTTGTTTTAAAAATGTCCAAATCTTTGAAAAATGTTTAATAAAAGGCAGCCTTCCAGAGAGCAATGAATCGAGGAATATTCATTGGGAGACTAAGTTGTGTTTTAAGGTTGAACCTCTGTCTGTCTGAATTAGTTTGTTCAAGTTCAAGATTTCAAAACGACGTGTATTTTTTGCTTAAAGTGGGATATTTGGAACAGGAAATGCGTCCACTTCATACAGTCATAACGTTGGAACTGAAACATTGGCAGGGCTTGGGGCACCGTGACAAAATTGCACTAATTATGCATGAAATCTATATTATTGATGTAATTTTATAAAGGCTGTAAGCCAATGGATGAGCATTAATCCAAATCTGATAAACACTGGAAATCCCGATTTGGACAGTTTGTTTCAAATATTGTTGAGCACAGGATATGTTTTTGTCGCGGGTTTCACTGCGTTTATTTTGGACAATACAGTTTCAGGCATAAACCTACAATTAATTAGTTATACAAGAGCCAGCTTAATTAATTTTTTGATTTGCAAATTGCAATAAGGAACTGACAAAGAAAGAGGGGACTTGGCAAAACACAAAAATTATCTCGAAAGAAAGCATACGATTTACCTTAGGGCATGAAATTCATAGGCATCTTTTCTCAATCATTCATTTTGGCAATCGTTCATTTTAGATTTCCAGATTTTAAATGGATGCCCACTTCACCAACCTATGAAAAACATCCCATGACGTAATGCCGTTAATTAACTGCAAACCTAGAAACGAGCAGAATTGTCAGTGTGCGAATGCATGCATAATATGGTGACCAAGACCTAGAGACCTGGTGAGCCTCCCCTAATAATAAGACAATGCAAATCAAGTTTGACTAAATTTTATTCAAGAAATTAATAAATGTTGATTAACAAAGACTTAAGAACAATTTATCAGTATCACAATTACCACTAGAGAAATCGCAGTTTTTATTAATTACAATTTAGACTTAAGTAGAGTTAAAACTTTGCTATCTACAAAATTTTCAACACAATCAACAAATTCCTTTGTTTCCCGTAAATGTAAATTATGTGTTCCATTCTCCATTATATGTAAGCTGCAATATTTTTCAAATAAATTAATCACACAAAATAAAAATAGTCTCATATAAGAATTAGAATTGAGAATATCATGAGGATTTACTTACCTGGAACCCTTCAAGTTTTCATTTAAATGTTGAGCATGTGCAAGAGTGATTAAAGCGTCTTTCATGCCTTGTATAACTAATGACGGACAATTAACCTTCCGAATAGAATTTTCATGGGTTCCACCTTTCCTGAACACTTCTGATTTGACCATTCTAATTGCCTCGTCACACCAACCATTCCACATTTCCAAAAGGTATTCTTCCCCGTACATGTTAAGAAGCTGGGCTCGACGGGATTCAGGAATTGCATTTAAGCCAAGTTTTTTCATCGCTATTAAAAATTAATTAACCATTTTTAACTGTCAATGTTATAATGTCATTATTTATACAAACTTTGAACTCCGGGAACCATTTCTTCAGTGACGTATCCAAAAGCACCCCAGGTAATCAGTCCGGAAACTCTTTGCGGCTCCTCTGAAGCGATTATTATTCCTGTGATAGCTGCGCCACTCCAAGCTAGAAGAACGTAACGTTCATAGCCGAGGATCTGCAAAGAAATTGTACTAGTTTCATACACCAACTTAATTAAAATCCGATAATCTCATAATTTAATGTCATTTTAATTACATTCATCAATTCTTTGGTGTACTTCACATCGAAAACATTAACGTTTTCATAAGTTTTGGAAACAAAATCACGTTTGGGTGGAATGCTCTTTCCATATCCTGGCGGATCCCATGAAATCCATTTGTACTTTTCCTTGTTTAAAGCCGAAAGTATAGGTTTGAAGTCCATCTCAATAGAACCTGTCATATAATATCAAATTATCCAAAAGAATTAAGAACAATGCTCCATTTTAAGATTTAAAGACGTTCACTGTCTCGAGCTCACCAAAAGCTCCAGGCAGGAAAAAGATAGGTGGGGCATTTTGAGAAGCTCCAATAGTCTCTATATAGTTTATATCTAAGTCTAAAACTTTAATTTTAGTTTCTTTATAAATTGATGAGGTGGACAAATTTCGAAAATGNAAGCTCCAATAGTTTCTATATAGTTTATATCTAAGTCTAAAACTTTAATTTTAGTTTCTTTATAAATTGATGAGGTGGACAAATTTCGAAAATGCTTCAAATGGGAAAGCAACCTCCTAGATAATCCCCATGTCATGATGAACACTTTGACAGTTGGACTATAAGGTGCATTTAAAAATGTAAGTGCTTCAGCAAAATAAATGCCCCGACCTATTGACTTTCACCAAAATGCACTTTTTCACTGCATTTGAGTGGTTGCAATCGGAATAAGTCACGGGTTTAAACTTTCACCAAGTAGATATAATAATCATACACCGGTTTATGGATAGAAATGAATCTTTTCATTTTACAACAGCTGAGCAATGTCCCTCATTCATGTGTGTATTGCAAGATATGCGTAATATCGTGTAACAAGTTTGAATTTCTACTGGTTTAGGTTTTGAGCTTGGACAGCTAATCAAAATGAATGAATTTTTTTCTCGCCAATAGACTAGATGATTAAGTTAATAGTTAATGCCACTGCTATAATTTAGTCAGCAGGAATAATTGGCGCACATGTCCTCATGACATGATATGAATCGTATTAAATAGAACGAAGAAATCAAACATTTTTACCATATATTGCCAGTAATTTGAAGCTCGCTTTTAATTACAAAATCAAAGGTATAGTATAAAACTTGATAAAGCCGTATTTATGTATCAGTTTCGAGAAAAAATACTACTAAAATAAATTAGAAACTAAGACGCGTGTCGGTTATCTGCAACATTTCTTAACATGGTAGCTGTAGATTCCTTTTTCAAAAGTTGAAAAGCAGTCTTTTTCTCCTTATTTTCAACATCCCACTGGGCTCCATGGGCCAACAGCATTTTCGCAACTTCAATTTGATCATCTTCACAAGCCAGATGCAGCGCTGTATTTCCTTGACTATCCTTCGCATTAATTTCAACCTTTGGATTCTTCTGGTCCAACAAAATCTTCAAAAGCTTAACATGTCCTATTGAAGCCGCTCGATGCAGCGCCGTAGCATTCAAATTATCCCTCATATTGACATCCGCGTGATTAGCCAGCAGTATTTCCACAACTTCAATGTGATTCTTTGAAGCAGCATACTGTAGGGCAGAATGACCACCGGAATTCTGCGCGTTTACATCAGCCCCTTTAGAAATTAACAAACGGACAATAGGCACACGTCCAGCGGATGCAGCGATAATCAACGGGGTTAGCTGGCTATCATCCCCTTCATCAACTGGAGATCCCATAGGACAGCAACAATTCCGTTAATTCCGCATGACCCATACTGGCCGCCCAATGAATCGGCATCCTCCCAGTTTCATCCGTTTTCTTCACAAGTTTATGATCATTCTGAACCATCTGCTCAGCTCCGACAATGTCCCCTGATAAGATCAGCTGATGAATTGTCGGCGAAGCTACTTTACCCCTGGAGGTAGTTGTTACCGGAGCACTCATATTAACCCCGTGGAATCACACAAAATCCGGTAAAATACAGAAGAAACCTGGAAATCACAAATTACAGTATTGACAATTAATTAAATTGGAGCCTTTAATTAAATTGAAAATTAAACTTGATTAAAAATTAGAAACAAAATCTTAAATACTTGAGCATTGCACTTACACCTGGTAAACTTCTAAAAGCTTTCAAATAACAACTTCCAAGCCGGACTACTTGAGCAGTTAGTTAATTACAATTAAAATTTAAATTAAATTGGTTCTCTTGTATGTCAATCTTTTGTGTATTTTGTAAGGAAAAGGAAATGGTAAAGCACATGCAAGATCTGAAGAAAAGCATAAGCAGGATAGGGCAAGAGCTGGACAGATGGAAAAGGAGGGTAAAATGAAACGTTAACGAACGAAAAGGAGAAAAGCATGAGTGAGCTGCTGACTTGAGAATTTCAATGCAATTTTGGTGGTCTTTTGCATGGAAAAAACAATCTCGATCGCATTTAATTAATTTCAGATTTAAAACGAGTGACAGTTAAATAATTAAATTTTAATTGACATTTAAAAGTTAAATATTTGTGAACTATTACGTAAAAAGCAAGCAAAGGTATTATATTATTGTGATCTGAAAAATAGTAAAAAGCCGGTAACAGGTAAGAATATTATTTTTAATTGTAATTGCTAATTATTGAAAACTTAATTGTTATTTAACTACTTCTGGAATTAATTTTGAAGATTTTAAAACCGTCTCAGCTGATCGAAGCAATTCCCTTCAAAAATGGAAATCAACGATACAAATCTTCAAGCCCTGGGAGGCTATTTGCAGCAGACATTAAGTCCGGATCCAAATGTTAGGAAACCTGGTAAGTTCAGTTAGTTAATTTATTAGTTAATTTAATTGAGTTTAATTTAAAATGTTTGACCGAAATGGTTTTGACTCTTTGCAGCTGAGAAGTACCTGGAGTCTGTGGAAATCAACAAGAACTATCCTTTGTTGTTGTTAAGCCTTGTGGACAATGCTAATGTTGACCTTACCATCCGAGTGGCTGGTTCCATTGTCTTTAAGAACTATGTCAAAAGGAATTGGAAAATTGTAAGTGGATTCGAGTTCATTACCTGTTAACTATTAAATACGATTATGCTTTATTGGGAAGATTAACATGATTGATTTGCTCTATTTTTTAAAAAAGATTGATGACCAGAGCAAAATTGATGGGAATGACCGAGCTGCCATCAAATCATCAATTGTGGAATTGATGTTGAAATCACCTGAAAACATACAACGACAGTTTGAGTGATGCCGTCTCTGTTATCGGAAGAGAAGATTTTCCAAAGTTGTGGCCAGATCTTATGAAGGAATTGATTGACAAGTTCAATTGCGGTAATTGAAAGCTTAATAATATAAAAATTACAATGAGTTGTGTCTGGTGTGTAAATCCGATAATGAAATTCTAATGTTTAAAGCACTGAATATAGATCTTTATTTTTAAATGAGCAGTCACTAATTGTTTTCATTTACCTAAAACAGATAATTTCCACGTTATTAACGGAGTTCTGCAAACGGCTCATTCTCTTTTCAAGCGTTATCGATACGAGCTAAAATCCGATGATCTGTGGAGAGAAATCAAGTTTGTGTTGGATAATTTTGCTGCCCCATTCACACAACTGTTCCTGGTATGTTTAAAGTTTCGCGACTATCCTTTATAGTTTTAGTTTTAATGGTGAACACAAAATGATATGAATGTCTTTGGTTTAGAAATTAATGGAATTGGCATCCCAACATGCAACGAACAAGGACGCAATTAAAGTCATATATAGCTCCCTCTTGATGGTAGCAAAAATATTCAATTCTCTGAATGCCCAGGATATTCCTGAATATTTTGAGGACAACATGTCTGTGTGGATGTCGAATTTCCACACTTTACTCGTGACGGATAATCCACTCCTTAAAACTGGCGTAAGTGAAGCATATTCAATTTATTTTAAAACAATGTTTTTTTTTATTTTTGCTGAATATTCGTTCATGTGAATTAATTGTTTTATCAGGATGACGAAGAAGCCGGACTGCTGGAACAGATTCGATCTCAAATTTGTGATAATATCGGGATGTATGCGCAGAAATATGATGAAGAATTTCAGGAAATGCTACCACAGTTTGTAACTGCTGTGTGGAATTTACTGACTTCTACCGGAAACCAGTCAAAATATGATTTGGTATGTGATTCCATTTTCTCTAGTATTCTAGAATCCTGACAGATTAGACCAACTATAGTAAATAATTTTTTGTGATTATTTTATTTTAACTTGACGTTTGCAGCTTGTTAGCAATGCTATACAATTTCTTGCTTTGGTAGCAGAAAAACCACAACACAAAGATCTTTTTAATGATGCAAATACTCTTAGTGGTATCTGCCAGAAAGTAATCATTCCAAACATGGAGTTCAGAGGTACACTATAATAAATATGTAGAATAAGGTAGCCATTCGTAGTATCGTCTTTTATTTATTTGTTGGAATAATATTATTCGTTTACATTTACTTATCAAGGTTAATTATCGAATCGCAAATGATAGTTATGTGCATATCATGAAGAAACACATATTTTTTTGCTGTTCCAGGCAATGTTGGCCCAATATAGCCAAAATGCGGCAGCAAATTGGAAAAATAAGGATGCTGCTATTTATCTGGTAACATCGTTAGCTGCCAAAGGGCAAACACAGAAGCAAGGCGTTACTCAAACAAATCAACTTGTAAACATCGTGGATTTTTACAATACACATATCTTGCCAGATTTGCAGTCCACCAATGGTACGTAGCCGCAGTTTTCAATAAAAACTGATAAGACATTTATCGAATACAGCATATAATATTAACAATTTTTTCTTGTTTTAGTTAATGAACTGCCGGTGTTGAAAGCGGACGCAGTCAAATACTTGATGATATTCAGAAGTCAACTTCCTCAGTACCTTGTGAAACAGGGATTTCCAAACTTGGTTCGATTACTTCGGTCTGATAGTGCTGTTGTCCATACTTATGCTGCAAACTGTATTGACAAGCTTTTGATTTTGAGGAACACTGACAATACTGCCTTGTAAGTTCTACTAAAACAAATTATTTTTGTTTCATTTTAATGTTTATTTTAAATCTTTTTTGTAGAATAAAATCGGGGGATATTAGTGGCTTAGCGCAAGATCTAGTGGGCAGTTTGTTTTCAGTTTTGGAAAGACCCACTTCAAAGGAAAACGAATATGTCATGAAGGGTAATTCGAATATAAATACTCGTATCACACTGATTGTTTGAAATAACTTATTTTTTAATTTCTCTTTTCTTCTTGTTTTAATTTTAGCAATTATGAGGTCATTGTCAACCCTGCAAGATGCTGTTGTACCACTAATGCCTCAAGTTTTGCCTAAACTGGTGGAAATTCTTATGCTAGTTGCTCGAAATCCATCAAAGCCTCATTTCAACCATTTCCTCTTCGAAAGTTTATCGCTTTGCATTAAATTGATGTGCAGCAAGAATCCGCAGTTTGTGGCTCAGTTTGAAACTGCTTTGTTTCCAATCATTCAGGGCATTTTGCAACAGGATGTCATAGGTAATAGTTCAATGTTCTTAAATAGAATTTCGGCATACAAGTAACAATTTCGAATAATTCATACAAAACATTGCTTATAGAATTCATACCCTACATGTTCCAAATTTTATCTTTGCTGCTGGAGTACCATCAAAACACCATTCCCGAAGCGTACATGAGTTTGTTTCCTTGTCTGTTGACTCCCGTTCTCTGGGAGCGTCCTGCCAACATTCATCCACTGGTACAGTTACTCCAGGCATATATCAGCAAAGGACCACAGCAAGTTGCTGCCAGCGATAAATTGGTAAGATATTTGAATACTTTTTTGTATTACATTTGTACTGACCGTTGTAGCATCTTGTAAAAATGCAAGTGTAGTTTTGAATGTGTTATATAACATTAGGTATTATTG
>JAHZNK010000499.1:0-12677 GCA_027744615.1 Lepidocyrtus cf. nigrosetosus NNG-2020 | reverse complement strand
TAAAGTAATAAAGAGAAAGCCTAGAAGTCCGGCCCGAGAAAGGACATAACCTTCCAAGCATTTAACTTCATATCATCATACAAGGATCCCCATTCCCCCTACCCCCAATCCTTATTTATAATACTAACGCAAAGTATTATATGTTAAGTAATAATAATTCAATTGGTTTTATATTTCACAACTTTTCTAGTAATATTTGGCGCCGGACTATTTTTTGCTTTTGTGCCATTCTACGATAAGCAACTTGATATCCCGCAAGTTTTGGTTTCGGAATTTGAAGAATCTATCAAAATTAAAATTAAATACAAGGATTTAATAAAATACCCGTCAAGATTAATAGTTTCTTTCATAGGAATGTACGCATGTACGATTTTAATGTTTGTTGCAGTAGCCACAATCCAATTTGGGAATAAAATCCAATACTTATCTTCAGCTTTTTTAAAACACTCGCATGGCTGGACTGATTTTCCTCGGGTTTTAAGGCTTTATCGGAAAGTCGAGATTTTAATCAAAATTGGAAATGAAGCTGCAGAAGTTCCGGTTGTCTTTGCACTTGGAATGGGCTCCATGGCATCAGTTTGTAGTGGATTTGTATTAATAAAATTGTACAAAACGCTGCCCCTCATTCTGTACATTCCATTATCAGCTATTTTTCCGTTATGCATTTTAATCTTGTTTGTTTTGGGGATGTTGGCAGTTATTCCGAATAAAAACGGGGAAGAGTTCCGGTTTAGATGGAAGCTGCATTTAAAAAGTAAACTGGGAAGGTTTCAGTTAAGGGCACTTCCAACAATCGGGTATTCCTTTGGGCCGATAAGACCCTTTAAGAGGATGACGATAATGACAGTTTTGGATTGCATTTTAACCAGCATTGCTACTTTTGTATTAATTTAAGCTATTAAAACAATTGTTTTGTGTTTTAAAGTCAATAAAAATTTATCTATTTGAGCAACACAACGTTCTTATCTATAAGCTTGACATTTAACCTTGATTGTTATAGGATATATAAAATCAACGTTAATTGATATTAACATTGACATTACAAAGGCGACCTTGACGTTAAACCTAACCGTAGGTGCCATTTCAACTTTCTCTTCAAAAACGAACACAACATTTTGCAAAAAATGATCCAGGAATGAAAGGATCAATAATAAATCCCTTCATAATGCAGAATTGAGTGTATAATTCCTACGGATGTACGAGACAGTTTTGAAATTTTTGCTGTTTGTTTTTTGGGTTATCGTGTGGAAATTATAGTACTAGGTCTCAACTCACAGTTTCATAACTAATGTTAAAATTATTAATTTTTAAAAAGTTTATTATTTTTAAAGCCAAACGCCTAACAACACTTGATTGAACAGGTTGCAAAATGTCTTATCGAGTTTTTAATTAGCTTTGGATAATTACCACACCCATCTAGTAATTATTTCAGCACGTGGCCAAATCAATTTCTGTTTCTGAAAGATGCCAAACCACAAAACAATTGAAAAAGAGAAAAAATTGCGCAGATAAAAAGAAATTACGAACATTTTATTGATTTTCAAAACAAGCTTTTACTTTATATCTAGCTTGGCTTACATAAAAAATTGCGAAATCTGGCATTTATTGTTATCTTATACAACAAATCCTGTCGTTTTAAACCAGTATTAAATCTAAAAGCTGTATAATATGTTACTTTTAGTTTATTCTTACTTTAGCTAAAGTAAAAGCAGTATACAAACTTTAAAATTTAAACAACTTTGCAGCAAAAATGAGTCTAAACACTGCTTGTATAAACATCTGCCTTATTCTCCAAAAATTTGTTCCTTTCCCGTTTTACTGGATGGATTCAACAGCTCTTAAAATGGGAACAACGACTTACAAAATAATTCGAAAAATACCAAATGGCTCCTCAATTCCAATAAAAATTTCAATCAGGAAACTAATCTGGCTGAGTTTTCGGAAATTATTAAGTTTTATTTCGTTCGTTTGTATTTACAGAATTCACAAAATCTCAAGAAAGTATCAAATACGAACACAGGAATTAGTTTTTTTCATCTGTTTATTGGCAGGATTTGTTGAAATTCGCAGTATTATCTATGCTATTGAAAACTACCGACATGAATTTGCTTTTGTTTTCCCACAACTTCAAAAAGTTTCGAATTCCGTTAATAATCTTAATTTACTTCTTCCACAGCAAAGACAAGCTTTTAAATTGAAAGAAAAAATCTACCCAGTGGTTTTGTACTTTATAACATTCCTAGTTATATTCATCGCCGGTTTATTTTTTGCGTTTGTGCCATTTTACGATAAGCAACTTGACATTCTACAAGTTTTAGTTTCGGAATTTGAAGAAATTCTTCAAATTGTAATTGAGTACAAAAACGTAACGAAATACGTGTCAAGTTTAATATTTCCCTTTTTTGCAATGTATGTATGTTCCATTTTAATGTTTGCGGCGGTGGCCACAATCCAATTTGGAAATCAAATCCAAAACTTATCTATGGCTTTGCTAGAACTGTCTCGGGGTTGGAATTGGTCTAATTTTCCGCGTGTTTTTAAACTATATCGAAAGGTGGAGATTTTAATCAAGATTGGAAATGAAGCTGCACAGGTTCCGGTTGTCTTTGCACTTGGAATGGGCTCTTCGGCATCGATTTGCAGTGGATTTGTAATGATAAAATTGTACAGTAAACTCCCTCTGGTTTTGTACATTCCATTATCTGCAATTTTTCCATTATGCGTTGCAATTTTGTTTGTTTTGGGGATGCTGGCAGTGATTCCGAATAAAAACGGAGAAGAGTTCCGGAGTAGGTGGAAGCTGCATTTGAAAAGTAAACTTGGAAAGTTGCAGTTGAAGGCACTGCCGACAATCGGGTATTCCTTCGGGCCCATTCAGCCTTTTAAAAGAATGACGATATTGTCTGTTTTGGATTGCGGCTTGAATAACCTTGCTACTGTTGTATTAATTTAACCCAAAAATAATTGCTTTGTGTATTATAGTCAATAAAATCTTTATATATTTATTTGATTAACATTTACAACGGTAATTTTAATTATATCCTTCTCATGTTTGTAATTAACTGTACTCCAAGAACACCCAAAAAGAACAAAAATATTACGATGGCGACCTCAAACCCCACCATTGCAAAGTTTGCTTTAAATACCCCGTTATTTTTTCAAATGGGTTTGCACCATTCCCTGCAATGCACCAACTCATTCTTTAACTTACTATTGTCCAATTTTTTGTACATTGAGTAGTTTGAATTTGAAAGTTGTTTAAAAATCCCGTAGACATTTCTATAGATTCCCGCTCTCCTTTCGTACTTTCTCCAACGGTCATAAAGCCCGCCTCTTGGATTTTTAAAACACTTGAGTGGATCATCGAATCAAAATAATTTCCGAATATTTCATAAAAAGAAAAAGTAGAAAGTTGTTTGACTGCTAATCTATTTGAAACCCAGTGCTAGGCAAAATGCATAAAATAAAAAGTAAATTCACTTACACGTAATAGCCAATAAAATCGTTGTTTAAAAGTCAATACTAAGTTTGTATTTATTTAAACAATACTTTTCTCTTCCCATATTTTTCAATAGTTTACCCACTCGTTTAGAGCAAACCATGATAAACTGAATAATTTACTTTCGAAATTTTTTAAAATGCCAAATAAATATCTCTATTGATTTCTTCATTCTACAAGTTTGAAGGTTGACGCTACTGGGGCTAAAAGAAACTTATTTTATGCTACAAAGAATAAGGGAAAGCAGAGAAGGGGCTCACTCAATGTCTTTCATAATAAATCAGAAAGATAAAAAGAGTCCGCGTTAAATAGGGGTAAGAATTAGCTCTAGAAACGTTGAGAGGAAGGAATCTTAGTGACTGGTTCTATTGTATTGGTTTTTTGTAATTAGCTTTGGCACTCTTCATCAATCTGTCTGTGCGGTCAAAATGATATGCTGCATGCATATTTGCAAATTGCAACGATTTGCAAAATCAGATACCATATTTGGAATAGGCGTATTTGATTTGCCTTACGCCAACAAAAGTATTATCACACTGTCATTTAAAATTTTTTAACCATCATTCGCAACCGTCAAACCGTTGGACCAAAATTGCTGAAAGAGTATACAGCAGCTTGAGATGTGTCAATCGCTGCAAAATTGAAAAAGGAAACAATTATTGATAAAAACTTGCAAATATTGATTTTAATTCAAGCTTTTCTCCTACTCGGCGTAATAATAAATTGCGCAATCTGTTATTCGATTAACCTTCTTCAACAAATCATGTCGTCTTATGCCGATATCTTTGCTTTTAGTATTTGAACATTTTTTTAGTTTTCTCTTACTTTGGCAGGAAGTAACATTTAAAATTTGAATTTTTGAAATTTAATTCACAAAAATGGATTTAAACACGGCGTGTACAGAAATCTGCCTTCTTCTTCAAAAAGGAGTTACCTTCCCTTTTTACTGGATGGATTCCACTGGTCTAAGAATGGGAACAACAACTTATAAAATTATTCACCCACGCAAGCAAACTGTATCCGGTACAAATTCAAAACCTGCTCTTTACCAAATAACCAAAAATGTCGGCAAGGCTTCAATTCCGATAAGAATTTCAATCAAAGAACTAGCCTGGCAAATTTTCCATCAAGTATTTTCCTTTCTCCCTCTATTTTGCATTTACAAAGTGGTAAAAAATTTAATGCTAGATGAAGCACGTGAAATCTCTGTCGGATTAGTTTTTTACGTTTGTTTATTTGCATCAGTTACGGAAATTCGTAGTACTATCTATTCAGTTGAAAAATACAGAAAAGAATTTGCTTTTGTGTTTGAGCAACTTCAAAAACTTTGGAATTCGACTCACAATTTAAATCAGGCTATTTTACCGGAATTAGATTTAAAATATGAAAAACTGAAAGGAAAAATAATGCAACTTGTTTTATATTTTATAACATTCAATGTAATATTCGGCGCCGGCTTATTTTTTGCTTTTGTGCCATTCTACAATGAGCAATTTGATATTTTGCATGGTTTAGTTTCGGAATTTGAAGAAATTTTAGAAATTAAAATGAAATACCTATCTATCGGCCTATCTCGATCATACCTGTTCTAGCCAAATTGCTTGAAAAATGTGTGTATCGTCAATTAATTGACTATTTACTACACAAAAACATAATATCTGATTTTTCAATTTGGTTTTAGACCAAAACACACAACCAAGCATGCTGAACTGTATGTGTGCGACATGATAAGAACTATGACAGATAAAAAATTAAATTGCGCGGTGATTGGTCTGGACTTACGAAAGGCTTTTGATACAGTGAATAGGGATTTATTAATTAACAAATTAATTGAATTAAAAATAGATATTGATTGGTTCAACTCGTATTTGATAGGTAGGTTACAATTTGTCAATTATAAGCAAGTTAGTTCAAATGTAATAAAAACAAATGCTGGTTTACATCAAGGAGGATGTTTAAGTGGTATATTATTTAATATAATTATTAATTCGTTTCCAAATGCTGTTAATTCTGAAAGGACAAGTATTTATGCAGATGATTCCCAACTTGTATTTAAGTTAGATAAAAGTACGTTAAATAATGACATTTTTAATATCCAATCAGAATGTATGAATGCATTAAAATGGATGGAAGAAAATGATTTAAGAGTAAATATTGACAAAACCACTTGTATTATTCATAGCTTAAGCAAAAATAATATGATTGATCTTNCTTGATAAAATTGTAATAAATAATACCGTAATCAATTGTTCAAGTTCTATTAAGAGTTTAGGTTTGATAAAAGATAAGTTTTTAGATTGGAATAATCATGTAACGGAGCTTGCAAAGAAATGTAATAAAACGTTATGGTATATATACTATTTAAGTAAATATATAGGTATACAACAAAAAAAACTATTAATAGAAACTCTTGTTCTCTCAAAAATGAACTATATGGTTATCCTTTGGGCTGATTGTACAAATAAAATAATGAAATCTGTTTTAAAGGTTTTTAAATCGGCGCAGAAAATAGTATTAGGTAAAGATCCCACAAATGATGCTATGAAAAATTTAGGATGGTTACCTCCAAAACAGCAACGTGAATATGAGCTATTGCAACTTGCATTTGAATCAAAAAATAATTTAAGTCCAAATGTATTTAGCAAGTTGTTTGATGAAAAACTAATAATGTATAGAAATACTAGAAAAGACAATCATAAATTTGTAAACAAAGAAAAATGTAAGTCAAAATTGCAATATGATATAATGAGTGCGTGGTGTAAGCTCTCCGATGAAATAGCACAAATTAACTCAATTAATAAATACAAAATGGCTATAAAGAAGTGTTTGTTGGAGGAAGTTTATAATAATGTACAGGAAGATGATATAATAATTGATATCTTTGACTAACATGTGTAATGTTCTAATTTTCAATTAATGAATACAAAATGGCTATAAAGAAGTGTTTGTTGGAGGAAGTTTATAATAATGTACAGGAAGATGATATAATAATTGATATCTTTGACTAACATGTGTAATGTTTTAATTTTTCATGAATATAAAAAGTAATTTTCAGAAAATACTGTTTAAAATAATTAAGAAAGTACACTACCATATCATGTTAAAACAATTTTAAAGTAAATATGTCCCCCAAAAATTGATATACTGTAATATAATTAATTGGCACCTTAGCCGATTGGGATCAGTGTAAAAACCTTGTTATAAGGGTTCTGTTTGACGTGAATAAATAAATAAATAAATAAATAAATAAATAAAAGAGAGTCATGTCGTTTTTGTTCTTACATTTTTTATTGCTTTTGATCGAAATTAAAGTTCACAGCTAAAGTAAATCAGGAACCTGATCCGATGCAAGGAATGAAATTCGAGAGAAGAAATCTGATCTAACCAGTGAAAAGTCTAAAAGACATTCTCTTTAGTTACCTACGAAGTAAAATGCGTATTTGTCAAGCCTTTTACAGATGAGCAGATCTCAAAAGATGCACATGTAATCGTTTATATGAAGATGTTCTGAATGAAAAAAATCCTTGCAAAATTACAAGATGCTTTCAATTTATTAGACAAGAAAAATGTTTCGAGCTGTCATCCAATGTTCACGCATCGCAAGGAGACTGCAGCGTGTAGCTCTGGTTCCCTGTGGCGAAATAATATATAGTCAAAAACGTAGTTTACAATCTGCAATAATGGCTTAAAGCATTCAGGTGTGCGTATTGTGACGGATCTGCAATGTTCGCATCAAAATAATATGCATTGTCAATATACAAGACAATAATTTTAATAAAATCAAAGTCAGTTTCAGATTCTAATCTGCTACCAAATCATTTTAAGTACTCAATTCTGCAATCATAAAGACATTTTGAAAATTTAGCAGTGAAAGCTTTACATCATTATAAAAACCATCGACGAAAGATTTTTCAGTTGACGAACAAATTGGATGCGGATGATGTGGCATGTGCGTATCTGATTCTGCAAATACGGAAGGGTTATTTACCCATTATGATGATAACTATAAATCCATTATGTAAACCTAACCTGATTGTTGCCAGAATTTATTATTTTTTTCAAAGCATTAACAGTGTATTTGCTAATAGATTTGTATTAAAATATACTTACATCCAATGTCCTAGCACTCCCGATCGTAAATGGCTGGTAATGGCAAGGAGAACCAAAAGAAAAAAGTGATGAGGTGCCGGTGTTTTAACTCGAATTGAGATTCATTTTTATGGAATGTCACATTTTTGAAAAACTCGTCTGACCACAACACATACTACAAAAGTGCTTTCATTTCAATTAGAGTAAAATGCAGAGTACAATTTAAACTACTACTGTTAGTTTCCTCATCATCCATTTAGGTGGTGGATAAAATCTTTATTTTTTGCTTGAATTTTTCTGCACTATACGCCAACTTAAATTATTGCAACAAGAATCATAGCCAAATTAAAGTCACAATTTGTCACTTATCAAAAATGCTAATCTTACTGTCTGCCTGATTCACATTTAAACAAAAAATTTGCCAACGGCAAAGGGAGGTCACAAAACAATTACTAAAAGTCAGCTAATTTATGTTGCTGAACAATATCTAAAATTTATTGTAAATATATTGTAAAATAAAACTCTCAACCGTTTCAAAAACAAGTGGCTGGCTTGTATACGGAGCCCAGCTTTCATGAACTCACCCTCTTTGTTGCTGGTTAGAATCTGACTGAGGGGCTCTTCCCAAAATCTTCCGTGCTTTTACTGCAGCTTATAGAATCGTAATAATAATGAGTAAAAAGAGCAAAAGAACGTTCTAAAAGTTTGGCTCTTTTTTGGACGATTGCACGCTTGTTACATGCCTCTACTAAAATGTACATTTCATTTTATCATGAATGTTCCTCTCTTGATATTGCACATGTTCATATATTTCACGGAGGCAAGAAAAGAAACGCCTTTTTCATCAGATTCATTCAAAGAAAATGTAATTTTCTTCAAGCTTCGCTGATTTTTCAGAGTATTAAATGCCTTTATATTTAGACAGAAACCACAAATTAAAACAAAAATATTTGGAACTTTGGAAAAGACTAGTGGTTGGTTTGAATCGTTTGTGTATTTTTAAATTTGAAAAAGACTTTCACCATCTCAGCTTTTACATATAAACCATTTTCACTTACTTTTGTTTTACGCAAATATTGAAACACTAGAAAGACAGTATGCTTACTCAACCCTGTAAAAACCTTTCCGCTTTTTGGTGGACCTTTGAGGGCATTCTACGCTAGAATACACAAATCTAATATATTTTTGTAAACGAACACATTCCAACACGTGGTAGTGAGAAAATAGCCATTTATTTTTTCGTTTTTTGCATAAATAAGCCTATTTTTATAAACCTCCTCTTTTTCCTATACCTAACGATCCGTTTTAAAGATTTGTTATCATTTAATTTAAAGCCGTCCAGGTTCAAGAATAAAAAATGGGTATCGTCACCCCTCCACTTTCATCTCTCATCAGAACACTTCACAGTCCAAACAAAAGTTAAGGAGAAATGATAAAAGTTTATACTCCGCAGACGGCATGAATTACTTTTTCCCTGTGTTGTGTGAATTGAAGCAGGCTTGGTTTTTCCTTATTCCATTATACAACGAATTCGTAATTCCCAAAAATATTTCACACTTCAAAAGTGAAACAACCCACTTGAAAGCGCAGTTTCCTCTTACGTTTCCGTGATCATTACCATTCTTATCTACTCATGGGAGGAGGCATAAAAATAATATATAAGATGAAGTAATATAAATGTTTTTTCAGTGCAATTTCTAAGCGTATCGAATTTTTAAAAAATGTTCATCACACACACACACAAAAATGTTTTTGCTCATTGTCTTCATTTTTCCCGTAAATGTATGCACTTGACGTTTTTCACATGCGTTAGCTCAACCTTTTACTCGCATGATGCCTGATAGACAAGAGATTAAATGATGCAAAATGAGTTTGACTCATCACCACCGCTTATCATTTAGCTGACTCCAATGAACCAATAAGTCTTCTTTGCTTTAAAAAAATGTACACTTTTGAAATAAATACATTTACTTTGGTTCCTCTACACTGGCTGTCAGTGTCAGATACTCATTGACTGTCAATATTTATAAACTACTTCGGATCATTTTGAGTGTTTTCAGTAACATGTGCCAAACTACTTTACAATCGCATAAATTCTTGTCATCTTCTCCATTCAAGTCTTTTGGGAATTTTGGAAAAGGAAATTGTTCCGGTTTCGTAATTTGCAACAAGTCAAAATAAACTCCAGACGCAAAGCAAAATTTTCACACATCTCTATATCTTAAATGTTAATACACCGCAAAAACAATTTTCATTTCCTGTGAGAGTGTGAATTTAAAAAATTAAAAACAATAAATTCTTTAGAAAAGAAAGGCATACGGGGGAGACATTATCAATGGAACGTACGTTCAAAGATTTGTTAAAAAGTTTCAAATTTATACTGCTAGTAGATATTGTTTAAGGGCATTTTAAAGAATGGATTTACTGGATTTATTAACAATTTGATTTTGTACAATTAATATGCAATCACGTTATACTCATCAACTTCCAGCTATACTATGGAGAACTCCCATACCTGCTATTTTCAATCAACGTTTTCCTTGCTGAAGTCGGCACCTTTATCATTTTCGAAGGGAACTTACTCTGACCGACAGTTACATGTAAAATACATCATTTGAATGGTCCACTGGTTATATTATCAACGGTAGTCGCGTTTTGTAACAAGGAAACAAAGCATTCGGATTTTGAAAAGACATTGATGATGACTGACTAACGAGCTAAAGCTATAGTGTAAAACAAATCCTTTTAAAAATTGTTATACACAATTTTTAAACAGTCAATCAGTAGAAAAGTTTTGCTAGCAGCATATTATCTTGGTACATGAGATATCATTGGATTTTAAAAAAGGAACGCTTCTTCAAACGACGACATGACGATAATAATAATAATGACGATGAAACCGATTGCAGATAATAGTGAAGTTGATGAGGAAGAGGAGAAAAAACAAGCATGTTATTAGTGCTTAAAAGATTTTTTCAACATCAATAAAGAAGCTGCCGACTATATCATATAAATCTGAAAAGGGTCGGCCGACCAGCGGTTTAAATTCTTTTTTCTGCCTACTATTCCAAAAATATCTATAACCTTACAGGTACTACTTACAGGTAAGTATATGGAAGCTTGGTAAACATAGAAATAGCAGTCTCCACATTAATCCCCTGTGAAACTATACAAAGGTGATTCTTACATCACTTGAAAAATTGATAAGTTGTAAATCTATTGGATATAACTAGGCTTATTTTATATAGATTTTCAAAGTTTATATTGAAAAAAGTTCACGGATGCATGAATAGGTAGTTTTTATGATGAGATGATGATATAGTGGCGAAGATTGAAAAGGAAGATGATGAGTGAGTGACTGTTACATCAACAGAAAAGAAAAGTATATAATAAAAGGCTAGCCGTTTGTTATTACACCATTACTTAAAGTAGTCAGGCAGAAGAAAGGAAAAAGAATGGAGTGAGTAAGGGAGAAAGAGGCAGGAGAGAATAAAAAACATTAACAAGAATTCTCATTTTGATCTTTCAACCGTGTCAATTTAATTGCTCGCTTGCCGTCTCCCTTTTTCTATCAGCCTTCTTACTTTTATATAGCCGTTTTTATAAGACACTTACTCCATTTGACTTTGACTATTGTGTGTGCTTAACTTTACTATCAGTTTAGTTGAAATTGAAAAACGATTTTGACGAATAGACGATATGCTTAAATAGACAGGTAGACGATGGGCATATTTTAATTCTCAATGCGTAGCTATACATACATCCAAAAGTTTTTATGCGTGATAGGATGATGCCGTCACTCGGTGCGTATGTACGCATATATGGCCATAATCTTAAATAATAGTTTGTTGATAAATTATCAGAGGACAAATGCTCATTTATTTAAACCCTTTGGTAAGAAATCCAAAATGATAATGATGAAATAAAGATCTTTCTTTAATAGAGTTTGTTAGCAATGATTTTTGCTTTAAACATGAATTGCATGTTTTGCAATAGATGATATGAAAATCAAATACTTTCTCAATTTGGCTGTCAAACGTGACTGGATTTTCAACCCAGTTACTCATGAGTACCTATTGACAAATGGCATTTTGACCTTATTTATAATATTTGCCAAATAAATAGATTTTTAAATTAAACAATAATACAGCGAGCAATTAAAATTGTTCAAGAATGACATACAAAAACGTTTTGTTTATTTCCAAGAAAAGAAACTAGGTAATTTATCAGCTAAATTAGAAAATATACATTTGCGTAACAAGCAATTTAGCTATCTGAATTAGTTATACAATGGTTGATAGCTGAATGACAGGATTAGAAAGTGAGTCCATTTCTTGCTCGTTCTCTACAAGTAAGTGATGTTTTGGTGGTTTTATAGACTGACAGATTGTCAAGACGTGCCATTAAGGAAGAGATAATGTCTTGAAATGTTAATGGATCTACATTTCTGCTAATACGATATACAACGAACCAAGAGTAAAATCCAAGATTTTTGCAAATTGCGATCAATTTTTCCTCAAACGAAGTGTCAACCATTTCCATAAGCAGATTCCTTTGCCTTCTTCTTGATAGCATCATGAATACTCGATAAATAATTCCAACAATAGACAAAAGCGACAGAATGAGGAGCCATACCCTGAAAATTTAATTGTTTCGTTAATAACCTTTTTACTATTATAGTAGCACATGGTGCTAGCCTGTAGGCGAATAACGATTTGAATGAGCGCTCATTAATAGCTGTTGTTATTATCAGTAAATTGTGAATTAACGTACCATAAGAAAGCAAATACAGATTTGCATAATGAGTTGAATGACACCACACAAGTTGCCTCTTCCTTTACTTTATTACTTCCTTTCATCGCCATTTGTACAGTACATTTTGCGAATAATGGAAACAATTCTGAATCGAAGCTGTCTTCCAAATTTCTTATTTTTCCTCCCCTCCCAATTTCAACGATTCCATACGCGATGAACCGTTGTTGAAAAAAACAATTTGTTACGACTACGTTGAAGATGAGAAAAACAATGTTAAGTAATTCACAAAGGATGAATAGCTTTGCATAACGTCTTTCAAAAACATCGTTGCAGA
>JAHZNK010000498.1:0-11160 GCA_027744615.1 Lepidocyrtus cf. nigrosetosus NNG-2020 | reverse complement strand
TTTTGCAATTTAGAAAATCATATCGCCACGGCTTAAGTAAAAAGAAACTATCTGCTAAAACGGGCAAAGTAAAAAGAGGTATGTCATATTCTGGCAAAATTTCAAAGGAGCATCTGACATTTGGCTACATGAGATTAAAAACCGACGAACCATTTGGATTTTGAATTAGTAACCTGTTTTGCAGATAGCTGTTTTTTTTAAACACGTCATGACTCATATCTAAAATCTTAATTATAATTTGCAACGTCAATAGCCCATTGATTTCTTTTGTTTAGGTTTAATTAATAGAACTTTGTCATTTATGTGTTTGCATGATAATAAAATGAATGAAAAGAAAGCAATGGGGAAGAAGACAATAAAAAAGTTTGTAAAAAAGGATATTATATCCTTACCTCCCGCAGTTTCTCTGATAATTCTCCCAAAATGGCGTCTTCGTCGAAGAACTTGCCTTGGTACCTGTGCTCAAAGTACTCCGTGATCTTGGCTCTCATCGTCCTATTGGAAGATAAATTTTTAATTTTTTATATGCAACCAGAATGAAAAAAGACCAGAATGTGTATATCTTACCTTGGAAGCTTGCGATATGCCATGTATTCTTCCACTTGTTTCACCTGCATAAGTCATAAAAATATAAGAAAACTTATATAGCCTTAAGAGCTCTTGTAATCTACATTCATACGTGTCGTGTGTTTATCATCATCACAAACCAGTAAGGAGAAACAAAAAAGGTTCCTACAGCCATGCAACGCATGGAAAGTCCGCTTTTGTTCCTTAAAATTTTTCTTCAGGTATTTTTTAGTTGGCAAATTGTTAGCGTTTGGGGAACTGCCATAATTTTGGTGGAAATAATTTGCACTAAACTAAACACCAAAGTCTGTCGATTTCAGGAAGTCGTTAATGATTTTCGCTTAATATGCATGTGCATAACTATAGCGGATTTGCAATAATTTGCAAGCTTATAATGCTTGATTTGTGATTATCTATAAACACAGCATGGGTGAGAAAAAAGACAGAGCAGCCGACAATTCTCTTCATCACGATAATAAGTATTGAGATAGCAGCAGGAGATGAGATCGGAAGGTGGGGCGTAAAAAATACAAAAAAGCTGGATTTTGACGGGAAAACTTATATAAAAAGCGCCTTGTTTTTGCCTATTCCTCCATTTCTCTTAAATAACAACATTCCTCCCACAAATACCAAAAAATAGAGGTTTTTATTACTCGAGCAGAAAGCCATTTTAGTAAAAGCCAAGGTGGTGATATTATGATAGCTGAAAAATATTCCAAAAGCCAGCTTTCACTGTGAAAAGTCTATACCTGTTTGTTGCAACTATTTTTAATACCTGATAAAAATGTTCATACTTCCCAGTGTCCTACATTTTCCCCACAACACCTTGTCGGTGCAACTTATTTTTATTTATGCAGAAATTATATAAAAGCTGAGAAAATGTAGCGATAAGTATTTTCTTCCGTCACGTAGAATATAAGCGGGGTGCAGGAAAGCTTTGTGTATTATACTGGGTGAAAACATGAAAACAATTCTGGTATTTTACTTTTTGCCGACGGTCAATACAGTAAATAAAATTTCTTAGGAAATTGTCTTTGTAATAAAAACAGGTTTCAATGAACTCTCGGGGTTTATTGAGTGAACAAAGACAGGTACAGGAGCGTTGATGTGATAATAAAACACGGACGAGTGCATAGCACACACTTCCTAAAAGGTAATTTCCAACACTGCAAAGTGATTTTGCAGGAATACTAAGGCGCGTTCACATTACAAAATGTCGTGATACGGCGTATGATAAAGTGTTATGTACACCTTTGTGTAATATTTTCAGCATTATCACCGTAGCTTTGAATGCACCTTAACTCTTTGCCCTAAAAACAAAATGTTTGTGTGGACACATCTGCAACCAAAATGTAACTTCCAACAATAATAAAACATAAAACAAATAAACTTTCTGCCGGTGCGGCTTTCATGTTTGCAATAACCTTTTGTATAAACAAATTTCTATTCTAATTTTCCTCTCGGATCACACGAACTCTACGAAAACCTGCTAAATATATACTTTGTTCACATTTTAATTGTAACATTAGCAGTTTGTAAGATACATTCTGGCACGGACTATGTTTTCCTATTCGAATTTGAGACTTGTTTTCCCAAAACTTTCATTTTGGCACATTTCAAATGAGTTTATATAGTAAGTTTCCAATTTTCTCCAATAAATATATCATAGAGCTATTTCTTTAATAATTACAAAGAGATAGGTATCCGATTACTATCATGCTACGCTTTTTGGCAAAGGTTTGGATAACAAATAAACTTTCTGCCGGTGCGGCTTTCATGTTTGCAATAACCTTTTGTATAAACAAATTTCTATTCTAATTTTCCTCTCGGATCACACGAACTCTATGAAAACCTGCTAATATATACTTTGTTCACATTTTATTTGTAACATTAGCAGTTTGTAAGATATATTCTGGCACGGACTATGTTTTCCTATTGGAATTTGAGACTTGCTTTCCCAAAACTTTCATTTTGGCACATTTCAAATGAGTTTATATAGTAAGTTTCCAATTTTCTCCAATAAATATATCATAGAGCCATTTCTTTAATAAATACAAAGAGATAGGTATCTGATTACTATCATGCTACGCTTTTTGGCAAAGGTTTGGAAATTAGCAAGAGATTTAACCGTGGAAAGGTGGATGTAGGTCAGAGAATGCTAAGGTCTTGAGAATGATTCAAACTTTTATTTTTACGTTGAGACTCAACGAGTTCAAAAGGTTAATTAACAAAGAAAACACTTTAAAATGATAAACTTCAAGAATAACGTACATAGTAATTAAATTCGAAATGATGCTCCAATTAATGAAATGCAATATAGCCCACTTGAAACAATCCTGCGATATTTTCCCTATTCTTCAGCAATGAGTGCACATTTTGCTAGGAATAGCAAGCCATGTCTACTTTCACAGGTAAAATGTGAATAAAGCATATTTTTGAGTATTTTGAACAAGCATAAAAGGTTCTGTTGTATGTGCTCAAGTGGGAGTGGAAATGGAGGGAAAGATTCTCGAGGTTTTGCTTTTTAACTTCATTGTAAAATGAAGAATGCAAGAATGAAGCCGAGATTTTTAATCAAGCAAAACATATTGTTCCATGCTTTTACCACAACCTCCAAATGAGGCTTTTCCTATTTTTTTTGCTATATACCATATCATCGACAATTTTCCATCTTCAATTCTGGAAGCGTTCCCCACGTACAATGAGGTTTGGCATTATTATGTAAATGGTGAGTAGACAGAACATTCTACGACAAAAGAGTGAAAAGAGGAAGCTCCAGTTAAGGATTTTTAAATAGTGACAGCCCTACTAAAGTAAGGTTCTGTAAGTAAAACCATGTCTTTGATCTTCTTCTGAATTTCCTAGTTTGAGTGGTTGTCAAACCCAGACCTTTTTTCTAGAGGAAATTCACACAGGAAGCGGTATGAAGTATCACTTTGTAATTATAAACCGGTACACAATTAATTTTAATAAGGATTTAAAATAGTTAACGTTGATGTCATCACCTTAAAAATTTTTTAAACATGATTAAACCACACGTAATTATCCACAGGAATAAATCAAGCTTCGATGAAAAGTAAATTGAGAAGGGGGGAAAATAATGAGGAAAGTTAACAATACAATATCTAGAGCGAATCTTGCTGAAAGCTGACTGTCACTCATTTTTTTAAAAAGCTTAAAAAGGTAAGAAAGGGAAACCGGTAGTGCTATTCTTCATCTTGGTATTATATTTCAAAAAAGTGTTACAGGTTTTGTTCTCCTATTCACATAAAGATTAATAGGAAACGGTCTTTCTTCTTTATACAATGCTTTTTTTGTTAAAAGAAAACTTCTCAAAAAACTTTCTTGTCCCACTGGTACTACCATCCAAGAATTAAAGAAAAAATCAGCTACTTTTTCTTGCCCTAAATAATTATAATGGCTTTGGGATAATATTCCTAAAAAAATATGAATCACCTTTCATAAAAAAGTTTCCTACGGAGAAATCTGAGAATTATATGCAAATTATAAGAAATCTGGATCAAAAGTAATTTTTAGATGAAGCACTCCAATCAAACTCTGCTATAGTGAACCTTCCTTATAGTAGGTAATTATACGAGGGTTTTATAAGGTTCGCTATAGCGGAGTTGTAGCAGATATTTTAATGGCCAGTCATCCATGTAAACACGTCAATTGGTTGGAATCTCTGGGGTGTAAAAGAAATAGGTATAAAATACAGTTTTTTAGTTGGTCAACTGACTAGTCAAGTCTTTATAAATGGTGGTTACACAAAATGCACTAATTAGTACACAAAATTTGATTTTTGTGCTAGAAAAAGAAAGCTGTGATACGACAGACAGTGAAAGAGAGTGTGACGGGAGATTTTATAATTTTGTGACAAAAGGCAGCTCATATGGCATTTTTGTTAGTAGAAAAAGGTTTGATTTTTTAAAAAATTTCATTCTTAAAGATTCAAGCCCAGGGCTTTCATGTCAACGTGTTTTTTTCTGGAAAAATTCAAAAGGGGAAGTGTAGAAAAAACTTTTTTGCAAGACCTGACAGGGCTCAATTCAGTTATCATTCAAAATAATTTTAGGAACTATTATTATAAAGAGTTAGTTTTTAAAAAAAGTAGAACACGTCACAGCAGTCAGTGAATAACCTTGCACACACCCCAAGAGATAAGCATAGTTTGTATAGTAAGTAAACACTTACATCCAGGCCCTTTGTCATTTTAATGAAAGTCAAGAGACAGTTAACGGAAATGGATGACGATGATCAGAGAGAAAGAGAGAATGACACAGAATGAGAGCACACATAGGCGAAGTTCATCATCGTCAAAATCATCAGAAATTGTTACGGAGTGAAGAGAACACGTGTTAATAACAATTATGCGATCAATTACAAAATAAAGAATAAAAAGTCCGGATAGCTAACTTTTAACAAACTACTGATTTAAAAACTTAAAGATTATAAGGTTTTATATGATAAATCCCAAGAGTAAATTAAAAGGTACAATTTTTAAACAAAATAGGGTAAAATCTCGCATTCAAAAAAGCAATAAAAAACCTTAGCATAATATTGCGGGATCTTTTTTAATGATCATGTTCGTTATTATTGTACCCATCCATTGAATTACATCTGAGNTAATGATCATGTTCGTTATTATTGTACCCATCCATTGAATTACATCTGAGGAAAATACACAATCTTTGAGCAAATAACCCTTATCAATTGGATAAATACGGTATTTGCGATAATACACGTGCTCCATTGTTCCAGTAGAGAAAGCGAGCTGGAATTTTTTCAATGGAACTTGATGTACGGATCGATTTCCACTTTCACTCATATTTCTATAAAATTTAATTTCACTCAATTGTGTATCCAATGCCCATTTATTTTATGCGTTCTACTTTTCCCTGGGAATATTTATCGCTTGGAAAAAAGCACGCATTGGCTGGTTTTTTGTTGCTGACCCTTTTTATCTTCAGAACTTGGCATGCAGATCAATGGAGAATTGCGAGAATCATGCAAACATGTAGTTTACAAACATTCTATAGGAAAAGGAAAAAGCGAGCAATTAAAATCCATACGTGTGGTCCAATTAAGCATTATCCATCAGTCACTTACGAGGTGGTCCCCAGAGGAGAGAAAAGGTAACTGCTCATTAATTACTGTAATTACCATAGCCCCCCTGAACACAAAAGAGCAAACTCTGGTATTATCCATTACCTAACACCTACAAATTACAAAATGCACGTTGGTAAACCTTGTTTAGCTTGAATTTCAGAGGAAACATGAATTTTCCTTGTTTTTATCACAAATTTGGATTAAAAGACAAAAACGACGGATACTCTGAAATTTTTTAACAGAGAAACCCAGATTTACACTTCTTGCAAGTCTCCTCTGGATCAATAACTTATCAATCATACAATTACGATAATAAACGAAACAGCCGTTGTCCTAAATACCGTATTCATTAAAATAATTTGAAGAAGATGGATTACCTGTTTTTGTTCTGACAAGAATCACCATTATGTTCTCTATGTTCATCAATAAATTCATTGTGCTCGCATCAATTCATCATACTTTCCTTTAAAAACGATAAGTATGAAGTTATACGTGTGTATACCCAACATTAGAAAGGAAGCAAAGCGTTTGCCATTTTGCATGAAAACAAAAGCCATTTTGGCAAGTGCCACCGGAAATAAGGGAATTTTTCATCACAGGTCGAACTCCTTTGACCCGAACACACTGATAAAGAATCTGACTGACATTGCATTATGTTAGCTGACATGGGGACACGTTTCTATAAAAAATTCAGAAGGCAACATCGGCCAACCATCCTCAGCCAAAAAGTTGCAAAAGACGCTGTGTTCATTAAGTGCTCGTGAAATAATAGCTTTGTGAAGTTGATAGGAATGTAGAGCTTTATATAGACTTTCTCCATTAAAAAACCTTGAGTTGAAAGCGACATTTAATGCAACTCTTTATCGCATTATCCACGCCTTGATGTCGCATTAAGCAAAAAACTCTGGCTCTTTGCTTACTCGTCCATGACAAACATTGCTCTACTGAATGTTTTTTGCAATATCGGATGTTATCGTTTGTCGGTAGCAAAAAAACGTTAAACTCGCATTAAGCAAAAAACTCTGGCTCTTTGCTTACTCGTCCATGACAAACATTGCTCTACTGAATGTTTTTTGCAATATCGGATGTTATCGTTTGTCGGTAGCAAAAAACGCTAAACTTCCTTTCGTTTTGCAAGGAAGGAAGGAAACAGTTTACTTTATCTTTTCATCTATACACTACATAATGCAAACGTTCTTTTAAAATTAAATATCAGAAATATATGTAGTCAGAAGAGACTATATAATTTTGAAATAGTTTAACTTTTCCAGTGGAACTTCATTATTTTCGGCCTAGAGGATAGTAATTAAGTTATTTGCATTTTTTTCGTACAAAAAGTAAATTGTTTTACTTTCACCTTTTTAATTTTAAACCTGAGAGATTAATTACTTTGTAATTAGCAGTCTTTGTTAAATTTTAATTAGAAAGAAAAGTGCAGTGCACCGTGCGGTTGGGGAAATTATCTCTAAAACTTAAAAACTACAGATATAAGCATAAGTTTTTCAATCAAAATATGTCAGGTTTTTGAGAGCAATTTTTACAAAAGATGTTAAAACACACTCACGGGAAATCTAATTATGAAAATTAAAGTGTTTACCTAATAAACTATCTCTACCTGAAATTATGTACTAAAGTTGTGAAATCTGGGGTAGGTATGAAAAATACATTTACTAATTAGAAAGGAAACTTATTTATTAGAATGCAGTATTTATTTTGCAATGTGAAAAAAAACTCCAAACGTTCATTTGTGTTTATACAACCTTTAATACTGAGAATCCTTAGGTAAAATCCACATTAGATCAGCTTTTACTTTCCGTTTGATCATTTAAGTATCTCATATTCTCTAGCTAAAAGTTGTTGAAGATGACAGTTACTAGTGGATTTACTATTTAATAACATCCCTTTAATAACGTCAGCCCTTTTAGTTTGTCAGGTTTGAAGGAAAATTTGGTCATCTAAAAGATTTGGGAAACCTCACACAAGTTTCTAACTTTGTCAAATCTTCATCATCTCTGCTGATGTGAGCCTTTAACGAAAAGAAAGCATTTGCTTAGCAAAGCGGCTTTTCTAAAAGTTTATCGTGGGCGTAGCTAAAAGAACAAGTTTAACCATTTGATAAAGTTTGATGTGCAAAATAATGAATAATGTTTAACCAAACTAAGATTAGCAGAGTATTTACTCAAAGAAAATGTATTTTCCTTCAAAGGTATTCGCTTGTTAAGACCTTAATTTTGTGTATGTAAGCGCTTTCGATTTTACGATCGTTCAAGTTTTACTTTTCAATCGTACTTACCTGGAGCTCGTTTATTGCAACCCATGAATTTGAGGGAAATCCTTGAAGCATAGGCACAAGAAATTGTAGGCAACCGGACCAATGCCCAATCAGTAGCATCATACAGATCAAATTGAATATCCGCATGAAGACTGAAGCCATGTTGAGAAACTGCAAGAAAATTCCATTTTATTATAAAAACGTTTCATTTCTATAAAAAAGAGGTTCCAGGAAGTTTATTTGTAATTTTTAGAACACAAAATAAAACGATAATTTCTTAAATTGAAAGCTTTTTGAGGAATTGGAAACAAAAATTGGAAATGGGAAAAAGGATGGAATTTTTTAAAATGATTAAAATTTCATATGTAGTTGAAAATAATTTAGTGATTCCTTTTCATGAAAAAGTGTGGTAAGTACGGAAGAATAATTTTTCTCTACATCCGCAACACAAAAAAGTAGAAAATTTCTAAAAAATCAACTAATTTTACACAACTTCAAAGAGATTCGCATTACTTTCAACTTTTACAATGCATGTGAATAAAAAAATTCATGTCAACATTATGTAATTTATCATACCAGATTAAACTCCAATTATCCAACCCAATTAAAACTACAATTAGTAAATTACTGCAAAAAATTACACTACTTGCAACAAATGAAAAAGAGATGCAAGATTTATGCAAAAAATGTGCTATAGTGAACCTTATGTAATCAATGATGCAAAAAATGAGATTAATAATTTATGAAGTTTTGCAAAAATTTCTGCCCAGCCAGAATGCCTTGAATTATCTAGGGATTTACAAACTCCTGATGTACCTTTTTTCACGAAATATGAAAATCATTAGATTCGACTTGGAGAAACGCGAAAAAATTCACTTTTTTGCTATCCAAAGTAGTCCAGGCGCCGGCAACGGTTGAAAACTCAGTAATGAGTATGATCTCGGTGTAAAAGAAAAAAACACTAATTTTTCTGAAGGGACACTAATTGAAAAAAATTAAAACAGACGTAGCCAGCCAAAAAGAAAAAAATCACATACCAATTACAATATTACATACAGATAATATAACTGTTTCATCAGGTTTCAATTGGGGGTTTATGAAACAGTTGTTTAAAATAGTGACACAGATTAAGGGGCCAGCGTGTGTCTTAATTAAAAGGACTCGCTTTTCAGCAAACCAAGGTAAAATACAAGAAACAACACAATATATACAAGTGGAGGTTTTTATGTAAATTGTCTGACAATTTTTTCCACAATACATAGATCACAATGGTTTTTGTTAAATATTAGTCTACGGTACACACATCGGACATTTATCGGACAGGTGACATTTAATTATGAAACCTAAACAATGCTATGAATGATTTAATTGAATTAAAGCTCTCTCTGCTTTTCTAATTAGGCATTTGCTGGTGGAATTAATAATTTTCTGTATTCGTAAAGTAGTAGAAAGTTGTATAAAAAGTTAGATTTAAAAATCAAAAATATTTTAGCCAGCAAATCTTTAAAATCAACCTTCTGCCTACTTATTTTAATAGCCTAATTAAATCCCTTGTCTAAACATGAAACAATGCTAATCAGCTTTTATTACGATAAGCCAGTTGCCCATGCAATTACAATAAAATTCATTCTCCAAAATAACGACTTCCATGCATTTTAAATAATAAATAAATTAAAGTTCAAGCATTTACAGCCAACATGCGCAAATATTATCGGACTTTGAACGAGATTAAATTGGGTCGAGAGGTTTATTTATTTATAGCGGATTGTTAATTTAAATTGCGTAAGTCACCAGCTGGGTCACAGGACTTGTGAAAACCCACAATCGTAAATTGACATCTTTATAACTAAGTTAATCCTTTAAGAAAACGTTGTAACCGGTCCGATTTCAGTTTCCTGTCTTTTAAGGTAACTTTCTCTGGTTTTATTTTAAATGGCAGCCGCAACGTTATAAAATCCAACCCTATAAGGTTTTTTTTAGAAAGGGTGATAAATTCTTTTCAACTTTCTAAGCTGATGATGATTTTTTATCCTAGTTTTAAAAAAAGTGCAAAAAGGACATGACGTGACACAAATAACCTTGACATACGAGTTTTTTTTAGCGAAAGCATTTTTACAGAAAAAACAATTAAGCAAAGCAGACAAGTTCCTGTGTAAAAAGGCGTTAGTCTCGAGAATTAAGACGGAAAAGAAGCAAGATTAATATAAACACTGGGGTAGAGAAAAGGACACATTATTGAAAGGAGATTTAAATAAAGCAATAATTAAAAAAACAAATCGTCTGTTTTTTTCTGAACGGAAAAGAAAAAAAGTGTGTGTGACTGATGGGAATAGGCGAGTTAGGCAAGACCTACCTGCAGGATTAGATTTTTCCCCGAGAAGGGTTCCTTTTTCCCGAGAGAAGTCGAATCTCGTCGTTCTCGAGTACGCTTTTGGTGCAGGCTTTGACGCAGCTGTGTGAGAAGATAATAATCAGCGAACAATGCAGAAAAAAATTCAGGGGTAGGAAAAAAACTCTCTTGGGGGTTGTATTCGTGTCAGAATTTTGATTAAATAACGAATAAACAATAGAGAGATGACATAAAAGACAAAAGTTTCGGTTTCAAACATATAAATAGCTAAAGAAGGTACACATAATGCTCGTTTTTCACAATTCCCGTGAGCAAATCACAAAAATAGGAGAATGAATGATCATTTTTATGCAAAATGTTTATGTAATATTTACTATAAGACCTCAGAGATGTAAAATGGAAGTCAAATCTAGACTATTAACATTCAGCGTTTTAATGGCAACTGGCATTACCAAATAGCTACTAAAATTACCTAAAAACCCAAGAAAGTATGATGGATGACCTGTGAATCGGAAATAGCTATCGTTGTTTTAACTCCTGTAATTTAAGTGATTGCAAAAAATCAGTTAATTAAAGCGGTTTATTAATACTTAAAAATGCACAGAACTTCAGTCCCGTATTACTAGTAAGAGTAAGAATAGGGAATTTACAGGTAAAGAATTAGAGGAAATCATAGCAAAAATTGGGGGGAAATGCAACTAAGACAAAACATGGTTGATGTATAATTTCAAAAAATTAAAATGTGCTTTAATTTCACATACACATGCACAATTAAACTTTTGTTACACTTCCACAACAATTAGTGTAAAACATGCTTCAAATTCTTTCATAATTTTCATAGAAAACCCCTTTTTTAAGACTA
>JAHZNK010000497.1:0-11439 GCA_027744615.1 Lepidocyrtus cf. nigrosetosus NNG-2020 | reverse complement strand
GTAACTAAAATAACTGATTGTTTCTAAGTTTAATCAGAAACAAGGAACTACTGGTTTTTATGAGTGACCTTTCAATGAGCACTTATGTACGAGGGACAATCTGGAAATGGAAAATTTTCACTAATAATTTTCGCTCTGTTGCATTTTCAAGAAAACACCTTAATTGGTGGTTTCTAATACAAAATAATCATTGCAAAATGAACTTTGGTTCTGACTAATTAAAAGAAATAGGTATTTGACATTTCAAAATTCTAGGAAATTTCTCGTTTAGTGAAATGTCAGGTATTCTTATCAGTTCTTTGTTAGTTCTGCTTATGAAAGGCTCAGGTTTGCAAAATTCTCAAAAACTTCTCCGCAACCCTCTTGGGCTTTTTACTAGTCCGGTCAGAAATTTTGTTCCCACTTATTCCAACATTTACTGAAGTACACTTCAAGGCATTTTTGCGATAAAGGGTTCATGTTTGAATTATTTCCTTTCTTGGAATTAAAATTTATTATGATTCATGGCGATGTAAAATAAACAACGTTTGACTATTTTCTTCCAATGCTATATATATTGTGGTATTGCGTACTAATATTTAACCAATAACAAGACTTTTGGATAAATAAAAACATAATTTAATTACAACTTTCCTTCTTACCATCATTCCTCAAGCTAATTTCAAATTAGGACAGCCCCTCACGTCATGAATGAAAAATAAACTCTTTAAATCAATAAAACTCCTTCAGGGTTTCTAATTCAACTAACTTAATACCTTTAAAACTTATCACCTACGGTAAGGATGTCCATGTCCTATATATATTTTTTTCCGAATTACTTTTTCTGCAAAGTTGGTTGTCTATATATTTTTGCAAAAAGATATCTAATAAAAAGTAGAGCAATTCTCTAAACGCAGTTTTATGAAATGGTTCTTACCACGTTTCTTCGTTATATACTTCACTCTGTCTCAATTTTTTGAAAAGGAAGTTTTCTCGTCTGTTTCTTCAAGATATCTTCTCCAACTGCTTTTCAACTTTCCAGCCTTTTTTATTTATTTTCGTTGAAAACGTAACGCTACCAAAAAAGAAGGAGATGTCTGGAAAAGGGAACTTCTTTTGTAACACTAAACTATATCTAAAGTGGAGGAAACTTGTGTTGGTAAAAAATCTTGAGCTCTACTGTGTAAAATGCTATCCATAAGAAAAAAGAATTTTTATAAAGTACTTTCTTTTAGTAAAAAGAACCAAGAAGAATCCACTCACTAGGACTTTAAACTTGCACTCATGCAACCGTAAATGCCATATTGCATTCATAATAACTTTAATGATATTATTTTTGCAATATACGAAGAAGAAAGGGGGATCTGTAGGCACAAAAAGTGTAATAATAACAAAACAAAAAAGTATTAAATAAATAGTAAGGTTATATGTAAGAAAGCATTATAAATATAGTATAAAATTGTAAGCTTTTTTGCCAAAATCCTGTCAGAAAGCAATTCTGTCCCCCACTTGAATTGTAATAGTAAACTATATCATTGTTGCAAGTAGAAGAGATACAGTTTCATTTTTTGGGTTATTTCTGGTATGATGTCAGAGATTCATAAGGAGCTTTACAAAAGGAAGAGGATATTTATTTCTTAAAAGTTATATAATTTTTATATTATTTCGATTTTCTTTATGTCGTGTCTTCCTGTTGTGTTTCCTATTTTCTTTTATTTTCTTTAAGAAACTAAAGTGAGAGTCACAACGGTAAAATACCAGCAGCAAATTTTCTAATGTGTATAGGTTCTCTCTCACTGTGGGTAAATATTGATATATAAATAGTTGTATAAGGATTTTGGTACTATAATATTACAGCTTTGCTTTATCCATTACAATTTAAGTTTTTATTATAGTTGGAAGAAAAGTAAAACTAACAAAGTAAGATACTATGAACATTGTTCACCTTTTAATAATGTAGGTTTCATGTAGAGGCACACATTAAATGGTAAGTATTATGTATGTGAATAGTTCAAGGAGACTTTTCTTCTAAATTTTTTCCCTTTTAGTCCTTCGGAGTCCCTTTTGCTTTTTACTTCTGTCTCCCAATCTCTTGCTGCTGGTAGTGATAACACTACATGGGACAAACACACATTCTTTTAAAGGATTGTGCATTTCCTTTTCTTTCTTAACTTATTTGAAAGAGGGGGAAAAGTAAAAATAGTAGCCCAGGAGCAAAGAGAAAACAGCAAGAGTCCACCAACTTTTTTTTACTAAAATTGTTGTTCTTTCTTCATTGTATTCAACTTTTTTCTTTATGTTTTCTCTCAGATATTAGATATATTCATGGTGTTCCTATTGAAATCAGAGAAAGAAAAGGAGAAAAAACTACCAAAACTAGCAAAAAGGGAAACAAGGATGGAAATAAGGAAATGGATGCAAAAGGCTGAAGTAACAGCAACAAATAAGCTGTTTTGTATAATATGTACAAGGCTTATTTACTTAATACAAGGTAAACCTACATATTTTACAGGAACACAGTCACTTTTACAGAGCATTATGTAGGTAAACTAAAACAGAAAAAAGTTTTCTCCTGCGTAGTTCTCCCCTTTGAGCTGAACTGTCTTTTTTCGCAAGTCCTTTATCATGATGCCCCTTATCTAACCCATATCATTTCAATTTTTTGCAAGCATCACTTATTCTCTCTCTTCTTCCCTGGGTCTCTCTGCATTGTATCCAAGATTTTGTTGGAGAGTTCTTTTCCCATAAGAAATAAGATACTAACAGGGAAACTGTCCGATATGCTCTAGTCTTTCTGTTCAGTGAAGTTTAGGATAAGGAGAATGATGACGATGATGATGGGAAAGATAGTGATGCGATACAGTGGAAGTGGGAACTACTAGGCAGTATATATATAGCCTAAAAGAAAAAAGAATGCTTTCTCTATTTTTTAGCTAAATCCTGGATTTCCTTTTTTACTCGTTTGATTCCACCCAACAACTTCCAGCAACTCATATCATATGGTCATGATGATGATCATGACGAAGATGAATATATATAGAGATGAAATGATATGATGTTTTCCCTGTATGGAATAAATGTTTGATGTGTTATTTGTGTAGTTTAGGATGAGGATATAGGTACTTTTTGAAAATTCTCTTTCTTCCTCCTACCCATCTTTTCTTCGTTTTTAGCTGTTTACATTTATCTACTTAAACTATATTTTACTCCAAGTTTTTAGCTTTGTATGGGAACGTCCTGGTGCATTTACCCATTTTTATCCAGAGCGACAGTCGCCATGAATATGTTTTATCGTAAATTGATAAAAAACAGTTTTTCTATTGCTTCCAAAGAAAAGGAAAAGGGTACCAAGATACATTGTTGTAAAGACTATGAAGGAAAGTACCAGAGGAGAAAGAGGCAAAAGTGGAATATTATGTATGTATACCTAAGCAATAATATACAAGGATGGATATACGAACAAAGGAAATAAGTACTGGATTGGCCAAAGGTTGCCACTTACACGAGCGAATCCTTCATTTTAGATACTTCAAACTTATCTATTGTTTCAATGTAGAATTTAAAGTGAAATTATTTAGGATTTCTCAAGACGTGGATGGAATGGATATGAAGAGAAAATTGTAAACATTTGGCAGTTGCTTTATAGCATTTTTTTGTGATTTTCCCTTTTCTCTTTTTATTATTGTCCTTGTAAATTGCCTCTCTTCTTACTTATTCCCCTTTTTATTTGACCTTTTGAAGCACAAAAAATAGAAAAAATTCAAAAGCTTTTCCCATTCAATACATTATATCTCCTTCGTTTATTTTCAAAGGAGAATGGCAAATATTGAGGAAACATTCAAGAGTAAATATCGCAAAGAAGGCGTACAATTTTGATTGCTGTTTTCCTCGTTTGGTTTTAAAGATTTGATATATCTCCGAAACCCAATGTTGCAAGTGGATTGGCAAAAAAATAATGCATGTGTTTGTACTAAAATATGTATTTATCTTTCTTCATTCTTCCAACTGGTAATATTACACATATGAATAAAGAAGTGGACGTGTCTAACTTTTATCTTTAGTGATACTTACAATATTTTTGCTATAAGCAAAAACGAGCAACCTCTTCTTTTTTACCTACCTACTTTTTATTCTATTTGCTCTAGTTTTTTTCCTTAGTACTGATAAAAGGAAGGAAGAAAAAGATGGCAAAAGTATAACCATGTAGATAAGGGAACAATAAGGAGAAAGTGGGATCAACCTAGCATGACAAAATTATATATGTTCTTTCAAAGAAAAGATAAGTTTTAACAGGAGCAATTGTAGCACTTTTTGCTATAACAAGAATACAAGAAATTATAAGTAGTACACGCTTCAACTATTTAAATTGAATCCCTAAAAATATTTTGTTTCTTCTGGAAAATGAAATTCCTTGAAAACAACTCACACAACACTACATTAGTCAGCGTGGAAAAAAATAAAAGAAAGAAAGAAGTGGAAGCAAAGAGGAAGAAAAATAACAGGCAAAAATTCATTATCTTTTTTCTTCTTTAGATGTCCAAGAAGCCGAACAAGAATGGTATAAATTAAATGTTCACTCAGGAGATTTCACTTTGGTAATTTATGAATACTTACTACGTACATTGAAAAACTACGGGTATTCTAATTCCGTTACAATTTTAGGTACACACTAATATCAGTTCTTGTATGCAAAATATTCACTTTCTTCTCTAATTTTCACCAGTAATGGCAATTGTTGCATTTTGCTGCAATAACTGCCTTTCCTGTCATGTCTGTTTTTATCGTTCTATTGCCATTCTGCTTAATATTGCGTATTTTTCTTAACCATTATGAATACTTTGGTATAAGAATTGCTTTTTGCATGACATCATCTCCAAAATAGTTGAATACGTTATTAAAAAAAAGTAAGTAGAACAAGGCTAATTTTTTCATTTACATTGCGAAACGTCCTTAAAAGCCGCATTTAGCATTTCTAGTTAAAACTGTCGGGGAATATAGTGCAGACATGGAAGAATCAGAGGTACTGAATAGCACGTGTACTGCATTAATAATATTTTTTGTTTGCATATAGCACCTACATGTACATGCTCCAAAAACATGGCTTATCATCATACTGTTGTTTATGTAATTTTGCAGAAAGACTTGAAGGGCTGATACTTAAAATAGTAGCTTGATCTCTTGCACTCACGGCTTTTGTGTTGGCTCGAAAGTCTGCTTGGAAAAATGCACATAAGAAAGTCCTAAGATAAGAAATTATTACGTAAGCTTGGTTTGCAAGAGACTACAGGGAAATGGGAATGTCCGCAGGGCATTTAAATTTACAAACGAAGATTAAACACAAACGCAAAAGGCATGTATATGGAATGTATTATGCAAAATGTAGATAGATGACTTGGGTCGGTTGCTGCTGGAGCTCAGGCTGAGCAAAACGAGAATATTTTTGGAGTAGTATAACACTGAAGCTTTCAACAATGACCTTACACATCAGGATGGAAGTGAAGATTATTATTTTGGAAGACTATTCTACATTCCAAGACAATAATAGAACCCTTAGCTTCTGCACCATAGTTTCACGCTCAAGTACATTAACAAAATTGAAAATCTAGATGGAAGAAAAAGGAAAATAAATGAATGCAAGGTCTTTCCCAAACTGCACATGGTTCCAAGTTGAGCATTTCAATGCAATTTTAAATAATACATGATCCCGCCATTCATAATTTACTTTTGTTCTCCGCAGCTAATAAATTTAGTTTTTTTCAAGGTTTTGAGGCAATGGAAATTGTTTCATTTAAAAGAAAAGTTTTGTAGCTGACCTAGTTAATAAAACATTTTTAAGCCCAAAAATTATGCTACAAACGTCCTTTTTAGTTCATCCATGAATTAAAAGATGCCAAAATTAATTTTGTACGCAAAAAGCATCGGAATTCTAATATATATCAATTAACAAGTTGATATTTCAATGTCTGCAACAAAATTGAACTTTACATCAGAAATGACATCGTATACCTGAAACCACGTTTAAAAATCTGATGAAATTATTGATTTGAGACAACACGAGCATTTAAAAGTCACGTAATAAACAGTACAAATTGCTAGAGCAAGTTTGAGCATGTATGGAAGGCGTTATCAAATGATGATAAGCCAAGACAAACTCTCTAGTATTGTCACCCGCATAGTTGATCATTAACCTGTCAAGATTAGGAGTTTATCATTGTATAATCATTAACATTCTGCTTATTGTGAGATGCTACGTTGAATTATGAACAATTGTTTAAATCAGTACAATAATTAGTGTGCAACTACCTTTCTTTTGCTGACCTGATTAATTATTCAATGACAGATTACGCAGACACAAAAAATGTCATTCCGTGGTATTGAACAATTTTATCAAAAAGGTTATCGCTTCAAGTTTACCAGGTAAATTTTTTTGGCGTGTTAAATTGGAACAAATGATTAGTAGTCTTCTGCTTTCGTTCGTGAATCAATCGGGTACAGTTTCATCAAGTCAATTTTTAAAAGTACTGAAATGACGAGTAACGTTTTGATTGCATTATGCATCACTGCACTGTTTGTCCCAGCATTTTCAGGTAATCTGTTAAGCTTTTATTTATTACCTTAAACTTTTTCGTTTCTAATTTAATTAGTTTTTAATTATAATTAAAATTCAATCAATTTAGTGGACAAGTGCTATGTGTGCGAATATTTTGACAACTCGGATTTAGCAAGCAATGTCAGCGAGGAGAACTGTTTGGAAGATCCTACAAAAGTAAAATTAGTCGAGTGTGATCTTGAATTTCCAGGGGGTACTGCAAACAATGAAAATATTTAAATTGTCTTTTAATATAAAAACATTGAAATTAATTGTAGCTTCTGTTGTAAATAGAAAACAAGCCCATTGACTGGCAATGTTCGAAAGTGTCCGGTCGTATTGAAATTGAAGAAGAGAACTACAACGTAGTTATTCGGTCCTGCAGCCCAGGGAGAATCTCTGACGCAACTTGTAAAGATACCCAATCCTTCGATACAAAATATGGAAAGATCAAAAGAGGAAAGAGTTGCGTTTGTGAAGAGGATGGATGTAATAGTGGAACGAGCATAGCTGTAGGTGTAGTCCTGTTAACGTTTGGAGCTATTGCCTCACTTTTTCCAAGAATTTAACTTATTAGAAAGTCATCTACATATGAAGAAAGAAAGATGGGAGTAAATTTTAAAAATATTTTTTGTCTTCCTTCCTCAAAAGAAGGTATTGGACTGGAAAATAAAACAGAAAATGGTAAAGAGAATTATGCATGAGAAAATGATTTCCTTTTGAATTAAAAAGTTTTCCAATTCTTACATAAACTTACCTATTTTATATGAAAGGCAAAATTTTTAAGTTGGAATAAAACTTCCATGAAATTTATAAAGCCTTTTAGTCAAAATAACTAAAACATAAAGACAACCTGCTGTGTTGTCCATAAGGTGCATTTAAAAGTTTTCTGTTCAAGACAAAGAATGTTTAAAAGCAGATCAAGAGACTTAAAAGAAAATGAGAAATATATCGTATCCCGTACCTAGAACAGATACTTTCTCAGAACAAAACACTATTATAAACACTTACTCATAAATACAACTCTAATAGTTATTAAGAAAATAGAGGGTGGGAAAGTGTCATACATCATTATATTTAATTTTGCTTTTACCCTGTCTTTCCTCGGAAGATTCCATATTATGCAATTTTATAAGTGAGGTTGACTTGTCCTGATTATTCGTCCAAATAAGAATTTTATTATCAAACAAAAATGCAATTTTCATAAAAACAAGGTACTTTTACTTTGCATACGGNATATTTAATTTTGCTTTTACCCTGTCTTTCCTCGGAAGATTCCATATTATGCAATTTTATAAGTGAGGTTGACTTGTCCTGATTATTCGTCCAAATAAGAATTTTATTATCAAACAAAAATGCAATTTTCATAAAAACAAGGTACTTTTACTTTGCATACGGCCTAGCATAAATTAAAAACACTTTGAGTTGATGAATATTATATACTCCTGCAAAATTACAAATTCAAACTTTGAAGGCCATTCATAGATTTGTAAAGTTATTACAATGCAATTATTTTAGGATTTGTGTAAGATAGCCCCAATGTCAAATATTGTAGATTAATTTTGTTTTAACACAGTGTTTATCTTTTTCAAAACCACTTTAATATTTCATTATTAGTTTAAAACTTTGTACCGTAGTTTTCAATTTGATTAACATACAAATTGATAATCAAAAACTTTTTTCTGGCCGTTATAGGTAAGTCATTAGAGATTTCTGGAATCGATCTGGCATATATGGAGTTTAAAACTTGAATGTTTTCATTGACCAAAATCTTTAATTTATGAACTGCGCTACAAACTAAACCATATCTACCTAATAATCCCATATCATTTTAAGTCTATAATTAAAAAAGTGTATCAGAAGGGCTTTTCAGCACAGACGCTTCTATTTTCAGAAAAAATATTGAAAATCATGAATCCAGTTTTGCAAATATTGTTAAGAATGTATAATTTAGCTTAAAATAAAGATTACACCGTTAAAACTCTTCTATAAGCATATCCCGTCATCAATATCATCGTAACACATAATTTCATGGCCTTTCTAGTTCAGAGAGACTCGTGATTATCAGTTTTCCAACTTTTGAGACTGATGAAGAAGATCATTAGGTATTAAATCCATGGCGAACACCCTTTTCCAGCTTAAGTCTTAAGAGTTATGAAATCCACTTATGATTAATTCCAGAGAATTTTGCTCGCTTTGCTGGAAAATATTTTATCCACTTTGGTTTTCGCTCAAATTCTAATCAAATAGGAAATCCTGGAACAATATAAAGGGCAGCAGCCAAAGCTTTGCTCTGGCTTATGGTTTTAGCATTTCCAAATAATTTTAAAGCTGGGGAAAATTGTACGTCTATGATTAGTTTTTTTATGGTAAATAAATATCAAAAGAGCGTATTGCAAAAATTTGCGTATTAATTTTTTGCAAGTGAAATTCCTAGTTTTTATTTTGTTACAATAAAGTATAGCCTATCCACACTTGTACAAAGGGTGTATCGATGCGGTAGTTTGGAAAACATCGTTTCGTGTAAACTCCAGCTTTAATTTATTCAGTGGGGTCATTTTTTGCAAATGCTATGCATTGAGTTGATCGATAATACGGCGTGGGAAAATGCTAGCACGTTACATTATATTTGAAAGCAAAATTAATAACACCTCTGGCTTGTTTTTATTTAACGCTATTTCATCGTCAAATTCAATGACGTAACTTAAATACCCTATCTAAGTATACGAAAATGCAAATTGTCGTTTTATTTTCAAAGTAATTTTTGCAAAAATGTTTAAAATGGCAAAAAAAAGTTGAAAAACTAGCACCACCTAGTTTGCTTATATATTTCCAAATCATGTAGCAAAATTTCTCACATACATCTACGGAATACATTCTGATTAGGGAATTAATTATGTGAATATAATTTTATATTAGAAAGTTTATATTATTCACCAAAACTTTAGCACGTTTTCCATATTATCTCTTGCAACCTCATCTGGAGAAATTCTATATGCCATGGTTTAAAATTAATCTTACTCTTTTTCTTTGATTAGGCAAGGATAACAATAGACATGTCATCATGTCTAGCTCACTTTAATTTTCATATACATAAAGCAATTTGTAATTTGAGATGAAGTGATGTGACGCTGATTGGGGAAAAGAGAAACCACACAAGTCATGATAATATTTATCGTTTCAAAACGAAAAAGATAATGAAATGTTGTTGATTTACAAGAAAAAAATCTAAGTTTGCGTATTTTTTCCATTTTAAAGAAAAAATGTAATCAGTTTTGTCAAGAAAAAGTGAAAAGCTACATCACAACTGCAGAATGTAAAATATTGTGGCGGTGCTCGTTAGGAATAATAAAATTAAAAGGTGTATCTCGAAAACACAAAAGCAGTGCAATAATGGTAGTAGAACAGGTAAAATTTGTGGTATCAAGGTGCTATAAGGTGGTTAGTGACATTTAAAGTAGTGTTCCATAACAATCTGCTACAGTTTCACCTTTTATTCTTTTTTCTATTCCCAGCAAGTTTTTTCATAAAAGCGTGATATACCTGTTTCAAGTTTGCGGAGACTTTTTTCTTCTTCTACAGTTGGAAGAGACATGCATGAAATTTAGAAACAGACTCAAACATGATAGCGTCTCGTCTTCTTTTTCATCATCTCCACTTAACTCGCTTTGGCTGTGGATGCTACTTGTGAAATAAAAACACCGAAGAAAAATGCTGTACACGTAGGAAAGTTTATTCTAATTAAGCCAACTTCGTGATCTTTCACGACCTGTCTTGTTCGCTGGATTTTTTTGGATCCCTTCATCCTACTCTTCTCCACTTGAGTTATATTGTGCAGATGAAAATAATAATGTCCGTGTCTATTGCAACAGCGTTATTTAGTTCTACCCTTGCAGCGTCCTATTGCTAGCTTAAATGCTTGAATTGTGTATATATAATTTTGTACAGTTGTTTGTGCATGACTTGATTTATGATGTGTACAACTCAAGGTAGTATACAAAATGGGGAGAAGAAGAAGAAAACACATAACAAGAAAGAGCACTTAATTTCCCTTAAGACCCTGGCTCTCCTCCTTTTTATAGTTTTTCTTTTTTTGCTGGAGGGTCGCCGTTGATTTTGGTGTGTCCGTTCAAAAATTCCGTATATTTATGGGCTTTTCTGGTACGGGTGTATGGATCTGAAGTTAAGGCTGGAGCTCACCCATATAATTCATAAAATGTTTGATCAAAGAGTGCATACTGCATTATAGCTTAACTTTCTTTAAAATATAAAACAGTTTGGCAGTTTCCTCGTTTAAGGTTCATTACAATTGCAATAGAAACGAATGGATCCTTGGGCTTTTTAAAAATTTTGCTTCTGATGCCATACTGTTATGGTTATGTTGGTGCTTAGCCAGTAAAGTATAATTCCTTGATAAAAATAATGCCGTATGGAGCTCCCCTCCTCTGGTCTATTGGAAGAGAGATTTTATTTCAGGTAGAAAAGTGAGTCAAGAGGTAAAAAAGAGAATGGATTTTTTCTGACTTAATTTGATCCAACAACGGTACCGCACTGAACTAGAGGGACATAATGAAAAAAGCAATTTTCTGGCTGGGCTCGTTTTCTATATCACGTTTCCCATTTCCATGTTCACCTTTTTGTTTTAATCTGAAAATTTAAAAAAATAGATAGGGAGACAGGCTTATATCAGGCTCATTGCTACTTTAATATTTCAATATGAATACAATACTTTTATCTTGAAGTATATAAGCTAGTTATGTAACCTTTGGAGATTTTTCTTAGATTAATAGGATCATGTTTATGAATTTGGAATGTGTCAAGAATTATAAAGATACTCGTATTAGACGTAGTTACATCACGATCGCTAATTA